>JBAMJV010006570.1:0-95288 GCA_037951105.1 Echinarachnius parma
GGCCTGCATCGTATAGCATTACCCTCGATCATTGGATACACACAAACACACACAATTAATCCAGCACTTATTGTGCACTCTCTCCACTCCCTGGGGAGCATTCCCAGCCATAGTGGTCTGCGTCGTATAGCATTACCCTCGATCATTGGATACACACACGCACACACAATTAATCCAGCACTTATTGTGCACTCTCTCCACTCCCTGGGGGAGCATTCCAGCCATAGTGGTCTGCGTCGTATAGCATTACCCTCGATCATTGGATACACACACACACACACAATTAATCCAGCACTTATTGTGCACTCTCTCTACTCCCTGGGGAGTATTCCATCCAGCGCTACTTTAGAAGTGCACACATGCTTCACACAACACCCTCAATCCTACCGAGTACCCATGTATACACCTGGGTGGAGAGCAGCGATGGTGAATAAGTGTCTTGCGGAAGGGCAAAAGTCTAGTAACTTTAAAACTTGCAGAGTAAATCCAAAATTATACAATTTAATTTGTGTTCCTGGGATTTTAAACAATGATAATCTATGATCAGTATAAAAGTCATTGTTGGAGTCACAGAGATTGGAGAGCAAGCAGTAATACTAAGTAAAAGGTAAATGTCACAGCAATATCACTTTTTACTTTGTAGAGCTAAACCAAATGATACAATTTCATTTGTGTTTCTGGGATTTTAAACAAAGGTAATCTATGATCAACAAACATGTAAGTCACTGTGGAGTCCCAGAGATTGGAGAGTAGTGATTTATTTTCTTTGGATGAGATCGTGGGAGAGTGAAGACTTAGGATCTAATTTGTTTTTATTTAATTTAATTGTCTCAAATTAATGGAAATTCCTTTTTTTCTTTTCTTCACATGGTTACAAAGTATATTACATCAAACATAAATCAATTAATTAGAAGAAGAATACAATGTTTATGTTTCTGTCATCACTTAAAACCATGATCCCTTTTTTCTTGGAGAGTCATGATACTAAATTTAATTAATGATTATATAAACCCACCACCCCCTCCCTCCTGATCATTTTGCCAGGACATTGTTGACCGAGACCACTACATTTTTGTTGAAACTTTTATTCAGCAGAAGAAAAAGCAAATCTACTTCAAGGAAAAACTTCATAACTGAAAAATGTAGAGGTTTTTCCCTCAGTGTTAAATGTTTAAGTTCGTTCGTCTGTTTTTGTTGTTTTTTTGGTTTTGTTTTTAAGGGCGGGGGGGGGGGGGGGGGGCTTTTTTCCCCTTTTGTATTATATTAATGCAGACGACAGATTGGAATTACTAATTGAAAACCTCACAAGTTTGAGATGAATAATTTAGTATGTACTGGACCCTGTGACACCTGATCCTCCATCTACACATACCTACATGTAGATATACCTCACTACCTGAGACAGTATACAGGGCTCGACACTAGCACTGGCCCGGAGCCAGTAAAATTGCACTTTGGGCCAGTAAAAATGTATAAAAGTCATATTTTGGTGGCCCAATTGGGCCCAATTGGGCAAGCAGACTTTAAAACCGTCATTGACCAAATTAGACAAATCTTGTTTTCTTCCATGTCATGCTTCATCTATAATCACAGGTTTGATCAGGTAACAAGTTTACTCATGAAATACAATTTTTGAGCCAATACATTTTTCTTTTGGGCCACCAGAAAAGAAGAAGAAAGTATTTCACTGGCCCGACCGGGCCACTGACAAAAGAGGTAAGTGTGGAGCCCTGCAGTATAATACGACCAGAGAGCTCTGTATTTGTACTGACAGCATGTTTATGTGTTCAAGTGAAATACACAGCTGATAAAAGAATGGATAAGTCGGTAAGTCCTACACGTATACAAATATCCAATGCATGGCAAATACTGAGGAAGAGACAGCCTGGTTTAAAATTGGAACGGGAGAGAAGTTTAGATTCCTGGTTTCAACAGTTTACATGCATTTTCGAAGGGAACCACCACCCACAATTTATTTCAAATACATTAAAGATAATAGTTTTAGTAGTCCATTCCACCAAAAAGTTCAGAAAAATAGGTTTCCAGAAAATATTGTATGCCTAGGTCACACCTTTGCGTATTTGGCTTGCGTATTGCTGCGTATTGCCAGAACGCATACATAGGCAGACATGTATACCCAATAAAGCGCAATGAAACGTGCTCACTACGTACTATATGCAGACTAGCGCAGGTCTGCGTTGGTCGCTCGCTAGTTTTAAAATTTTCTAAACTATCGCAAGCAAACGCAGGGTCAAATCGTCTACGAGCGGTTGCGCTAGCCACTCGCTACGCTGCGAGTCTAGGCAATCATAGGCAGTCTTTGTACGAGCAGCATGTACGAGCTAGATACGCAATAGTCTGACTGCTAACTTCAAATTTGCCGCGTATTGCTAGGTAAGGCTGCGTATTGATATACCCCGCCTAGCGCAGCAATACGCAGCCACATACGCAAGGTGTGACTGAGGCATAAATTTGACAACTCATCATCATACTAAGAGATGTGTTCATGGGTCTGCAGAAGAAGACTAGTCTATTGTGTAGGATGTACACATTCTATTGTCTCCTATTGTGCATGTGTATATAATTATGAGAGTACAAACAAAGAAGAAAACAAAAGAAAAGGAAACCATATATATAAATGTGCATTTGACTTCTAAAGGCATGGTTGGCTGTATGTTCAGTTGTAAGATACACATGTTCAGATGTAAACATTTCACAGGAAGTGATTCCGAGGTATGTAATGATGATACCATCATCACTTGATGGTTACTGACGCAGCTACGGGATGGTAAACATTCAAAACAGAGCTAATTCAATCAGAAAACTATGATGGCACAAAAATTATGCTGGAATTCTGTCTGTGACATTTGATTAATGATGATTGTAATGAGAAGGGTAGAAAATGAAAACCTGTCTGCCTTCCAAGTAGGTTGATAGCGACTGGGGCCTTGGGGGTGTACCCCCTCTATATAATAACAGCAACCTCCATAGAATTTGTTTGCACCCTTTGAACACAAAATGTGATGAAAATTCCAACTCAGGTGATCCCCCCCCCCCAAAAAAAAAAATAATACAAAAAATAAAATAAATAAATAAATAATAATAATAAAAAATGTAACATTGCTCCCTCTATAACAGCAAATTCCTTCTACTAAGAAAGTACACTATACACAGGTTGGCTGTTATGGACAGGTGACAACTAGCACAAGTTTGACTGTAGAGAGATAATATGCATATAAAATTCCCATTTCCTTTATTTAAAAACATTGCCAATTTAGAAAAGGAAATCAGACAGAAAACTTGTGATGAAAAAAAAAACGGGAACAGTCATCTTACTGAAATGACGGAAATAGCAGCGGAAATCAGCCGTAAAAATTGTTTGGTGTAGAATGTTGTGGAACACATGATCCGACTAATCATTTCCATAAGATCCTTTTTAAAAATACACATCAGGTTCTAAAGAAATCTTGAAACTATTGCAAGTACAAAGTAAAATACATGTTTTAATCGACAATCTTCCTTTTTAAAATCTTTTGGAATGATCAAAATCACAGAGGTAGTCTCCTGTATTTGTATGCTGTACAACACATGACCTGTCAAATAATTCCCCTGAAATTCTTTCTACTACAGGCATGAAATTCAGAAATAAAAAGGCTTAAAACTCTTCCAAGTACAAAGAATATGCGATTCTCCAATCGTCCTTCTTTTAAATAAAACCAATGATATCAATCAGTTCATCTATTGGAATGATGTAAATAACAGAGGAAGTTGGCTGTAAATATCCTCTGGTTTGAACGCTGTTCAACACATGACCAGTCATATAATTTCCCTGGAATTCCTGTAAATATTAAACACACATGTATGACATTCTGAAATTTTAAAAAGGCTAACTTGAAACTCTTAGAATAAAAAATAAAAAATTCCCCAAGTTCTTTTGCGAGTGATAATATGGAAAACAGCCAGCAGTCAATGGAATAACAGTTCTAACAGAGGAATTTGGTTGCAAAGGACTACATATTGTCGGGTGAGAGTGAGAGGGGCGCTAAGTCGATTTTTACCTAAACTGAGTTATGCAAACTATCTTGCAGGTTGGAGCCTCCTCTACATGATGCCAAATTTTCAGATAATAATCATACATGTGTCTAATTTGTTGAGCATTCAACAAACATAGAAGAGAGCTACATTGGTGTATACATGGCTTTCAGAATTTAAACGTGATTATATCCGAAATACAAAAAACGACAATAACGCCCTTCTCTTTCTCAACCTATCAAATGTTGTCTGGTTTGAGTGTATATGTTGTGGCATGCATGACCTGTCAAAGCATTTCCCCTAGCATCCTCCCAAAAGAGAAGAAAAATCCTTACAAAAAAGCTGCAAATATAGAGTATTCATGTAACAAGAGCTGCAATATGTTGGTACATCATCTTTAACAGGAGGCGATTGATATAACCTTTAAAATGTCCAAAAGAATTGTCAAAGGAAACTAAAATGATAGGTCTAAAGATGTGTTTTTAAAAATTAAAATGGAACAATTAACTATTGCATCAGAATTAAGTTTCCTTGTGTCTGGTGACAACACATTCTCAATATCCCCTGATCTTCCCCCGCCCCCACCCTGCCCACCCCCCCCCCCCCCCCCCATTTAGACTTCATACAATTGTAATGCAAAACTGCTAACACAAAACCCATACCTTTATTGGAGCCATCATTATTAGGAACAACAACATGATTTAATAAAGTCTATCATTATCTACTGGTACAGTTTCATCTTTGAAAATAAAAAAAACAGTACCGTCACTTTCTTTGATGAAGACGAAATCCTTCTACCAGATGTTAACCAGCTACTAATTACTAATTACCTGCAATGGAGCCATCTGCCACATGTAAACAACTCAATTAATGATTCTCAAATCACTTACACGATTATTTCATCGTTAAACACTCCTCCATCCTGGTTAGTAGACTTACAACTGGGCTAAAAATGTATTCCTTTCTTTGGTGGCCCTATCAGGTTAGTAAAATGATTTATGATTTATCAAGTTTTGGTGGCCCGAAACAGAATAAGGGTAGCCCCAATAGGCCAATACAAAAAAATATTAGTTGGCTTCTGGCAACCAGATTTAATTGATGCTAAATTCCACTGGCCCGAATGGGAAACCAAATAATAAACAAGAATTGTTTATGTTTTTCTTTGTATGGGGCCACGAGATTCAGGTTTCAAGCCACTATAATAAGACAAAATCTGGTTCTTACTGGTTCTTACTGGCCCGACTGGGCCACAAGGAAACGTTTAATTGCTAGCATTGGCTATAGAAAAGGAACATATAATTATAATTATCATGATTATTAAAGTAAATTATTATGATTATTAAAATAAATTACTATGATTATTACAATAAATTATTATGACTATTAAAGGTGCACCTGTAAAGTGTCAGATATTGCCCAAAATGACATTTGAGACTTCAATCCTGTACCAAAATCATTGTAAGATATGTCCGAATGATGTGTGAGTTTCATTGAAAAAGAACACTGCTTTCCTGGTTAAAAAAGCGAAAATATGCGCCAGCTTTTACAACGGACGTTTATGAGGTTATGACAGTTCATGAACGCTTTTGAGCTGAATGATAGATATCGTCATACTAAAGGGGCATTTGAAAAAATCTAACCCTATTTTATTCTTCTCTTACCATAAGCTAAACAACACGGTAGAAGAGAAACGAGGAAGCTCAAAGTAATTTTCGTGGAGTTAGACACTTTACAGGCATCCCTTTAAAATAAATTACTATGATTATTACAATAAACTAGAAATTGCGCGCTCGGCGGGTCGCGCAGCCGAGCACATGTATCCCCCGAACCAATTGCATTGCACTTTTGTGGGTTGTAATATTGTGAACTGAACAAGTTTGGTGGTGTACGTTGTTCTACTAGGCTGGCAGTAGCCTTTGGGCAAGGCCTCGCGCGCTGTACACCAAAATCAATAGGCTTCATCCTCTTTCCTTAATACACCTTCATACCAAATTAGAAAATGATCAGACAAGAACTCGGATCTATAGAGCGTTCACAAGGTAATCTTAACTATTTCTTTATATCATGGTTACCATGGCAACCAGGACTCCGCCCCACACCAAAATCAAAAGGCTTCATCCTCTTTCCTTAATACACCTTCATACCAAATTAGAAAATGATCGGACAAGAACTCGGACCTGTAGAGCGTTCACAAGGTAATCTTAACTATTTCTTTATATCATGGTTACCATGGCAACCAGGACTCCGCCCCACACCAAAATCAATAGGCTTCATCCTCTTTCCTTAAGACACCTTCATACCAAATTAGAAAATGATCGGACAAGAACTCGGACCTGTAGAGCGTTCACAAGGTAATCTTAACTATTTCTTTATATCATGGTTACCATGGCAACCAGGACTCCGCCCCACACCAAAATCTAAAGGCTTCATCCTCTTTCCTTAAGACACCTTCATACCAAATTAGAAAATGATCAGACAAGAACTCGGACCTGTAGAGCGTTCACAAGGTAATATTAACTATTTATTTATATCATGGTTACCATGGCAACCAGGACCGCGCCCCACACCAAAATCAATAGGCTTCATCCTCTTTTCTTAATACACCTTCATACCAAATTAGAAAATGATCGGACAAGAACTCGGACCTGTAGAGCGTTCACAAGGTAATCTTAACTATTTCTTTATATCATGGTTACCATGGCAACCAGGGCTCCGCCCCACACCAAAATCAATAGGCTTCATCCTCTTTCCTTAATACACCTTCATACCAAATTAGAAAATGATCGGACAAGAACTCGGACCTGTAGAGCGTTCACAAGGTAATCTTAACTATTTCTTTATATCATGGTTACCATGGCAACCAGGACTCGGCCCCACACCAAAATCAATAGGCTTCATCCTCTTTCCTTAATACACCTTCATACCAAATTAGAAAATGATCGGACAAGAACTCGGACCTGTAGAGCGTTCACAAGGTAATCTTAACTATTTCTTTATATCATGGTTACCATGGCAACCAGGACTCCGCCCCACACCAAAATCTAAAGGCTTCATCCTCTTTCCTTAAGACACCTTCATACCAAATTAGAAAATGATCAGACAAGAACTCGGACCTGTAGAGCGTTCACAAGGTAATATTAACTATTTATTTATATCATGGTTACCATGGCAACCAGGACCGCGCCCCACACCAAAATCAATAGGCTTCATCCTCTTTCCTTAATACACCTTCATACCAAATTAGAAAATGATCGGACAAGAACTCGGACCTGTAGAGCGTTCACAATGTAATCTTAACTATTTCTTTATATCATGGTTACCATGGCAACCAGGACTCCGCCCCACACCAAAATCAATAGGCTTCATCCTCTTTCCTTAATACACCTTCATACCAAATTAGAAAATGATCGGACAAGAACTCGGACCTGTAGAGCGTTCACAAGGTAATCTTAACTATTTCTTTATATCATGGTTACCATGGCAACCAGGACTCCGCCCCACACCAAAATCAATAGGCTTCATCCTCTTTCCTTAATACACCTTCATACCAAATTAAAAAATGATCGGACAAGAACTCGGACCTGTAGAGCGTTCACAAGGTAATCTTAACTATTTCTTTATATCATGGTTACCATGGCAACCAGGACTCCGCCCCACACCAAAATCAATAGGCTTCATCCTCTTTCCTTAATACACCTTCATACCAAATTAGAAAATGATCGGACAAGAACTCGGACCTGTAGAGCGTTCACAAGAAAATCTCTGCGGCGGACGCGGCGGACGCGGCGGCGGCGCGACGAGGCCAAATCCATAGTATCCCCCGAAGTGGTTCGAGGGATACAATTATTATGATTATTATAATAAACATGATGAGTTTAAACCTGCCTGTGGGCAGACAACTTGAAGAAGATTATAATTAGGTATTATTATAGTATGCCCTGAAAGATGATCATTTCCATGCATCGTCTCCTTTCGTAATATGAGTATCATCACCTTTCATAGTCGTTGGCCAATTTCCATGAGTAAGCTACAAAATAATTGAGGGCCTTTCTAACGACTTCCCATCATGCAACAGCTGGGACCTCTTAAAAGCTCTTCAAATGTTCACATATTCTTGTTAATTTGATGCGAACAGTAAAAAGTGCAGGGAAGTCTGATAGCAGAGTTATTACTGCTAGTAGCTTTGGGATTATTAAAACATACTTTAAATAAATTTAAACAATTAATGATGTAGGAAAAGATATACTTAATATTAAGCCTGAGTCATGTCGGAATTTTTTTGTTCCGGAATCCGCCGGTGTTGTGCCGGTCGGAATCCGGTGTTCCGATAAAAAAAAATCTGCCAATGAATGATACGGAACGAACACGCACTAGAAGGTCTGCCATGGTTTCGGCAGCGCAGGCATGCAGGCCCCGCGCTGCGAGACAGGCCAACTCAACTGCCTTGACTTTGCAAGCAAGTTGCACTCTTAAAAAGTGCCGAAAAGGAACGAAAATGTCTCTTATTTTACTTACATGTTTGTATGGCTTTTAAAATAAATACGAGAACAATTACCTGCAAAAACAGCAACAACAAAAATGCGCTGATTATATCTCGAACATTTTCTAACTCGCTCGAAACTGCATGAACTGAAGCTAATACAACGACACGAATAAGTCAACACTAACTTATACTTTGCGTGCAGGCTATAGGGTCTATTTTCCTACGCGAGATCCATCCGCTGGGGATTTCCCCAATTCCCGGCGGATCGATCTCGCGCAAGAAAATAGACCCATAACCTGCACACAAAGTATACAAGTGATATGGCGGGCTGTGTCGGAGCATTATTAGTACCGATATATATCGATAGAGGGCGGACTGGATGTCAACGTTTGAGAAACGTTTTGATGACATCGGCGCAGCTAGCTAGCTCTGACTGATAGCGCTAGCAGCTGCATGACTGTGCGGGGCGCGCCGGGGTAGCTAGCCTACAGTAGTCGATCGTTAGATCGGCTTTCATATAAACACAGCGGATTTCTTGTCGTTGTAAGTTGCATTCGACATCGTCTTTCTTGTACTTTTTTGTCATTTGTTTTCTTCTGTTAGTTTTCTACTACAAAATATGAATTTTTGAGGAAAAAGAGGTTTTCCGTGATTTTCATCGGAATACCGGAATGGAGAAAACATTACCGGAACACGCACACACCGGACGGATTCCGGTATTCCGTCCGTTCCGACCCAGGCTTACTTAATATATTTATTTCAATGGAATCAAACGATTTTGATGATTTGGATGGGTTTCACCCAATGTTCATACATGTTCTTTGGCTTTAAATTTGTTTGTTAGTGCTGCATTTAGTAAATGATCCGTACAAAGAACTTTTAGCCACCACTATTTCAATGTATAGATAACGGTACATACAGTTAATGATGAACAACTGAAGATAAAATGAATGGAGGAAAATGTCCTTAAAAACGGTTGTTTCAATATTCAAATCATGCCCATTATTGATATGAATAATAGTATGCCTGAAGTTACAAGCCCATTAATGTGACCCCTTTATATCTGGCATTCACCAATATGCATTGAAACCATTGAATTCCTATAATTGGTGTATCAAAAGTGTACACTGGATGAAATGACTTTGGTGAAATGACCTTGAAAATAAATGAATGGGTCCCATCAATGTAAAAAAGAAAAACAGCAGAAAATATTTATGAAGCATATAGGCTAAAACAATCAGCCCCCTCTACATTAATGACATTGGCGCCCCTTGGAGCATATCTGGACTGTACTATCACACCATGGGACACACAAGACTAACATCCCTCACTTCTACCTCCCGGAACATCCCAAGGAGGTACAGCTAAACCTGTGTATAGCGACCAGCAAAGAAAAACAGGAAAAGTGGCCACTGTAGATAGGTGACCCATATAGACAGGTTCCATAACATTGTACAGTTAAACTTAGGTATAGCAACCACCGAAGGGAAACTAGAAAGGTTGACACTGTAGGCAGGTGACCTTGATAGACAGGTTGCATAACATTGTACAGTCAAACCTGTGTATAGTGACCACCGAAGGGAAACAGAAAAGATGTCCACTTTAGACAGGTAAACTCATAGACAGGTTCTATAAAAATGTCTGCAGGAGATTATTTGTGTTGGCCACTATAGGCAAGCTGGCTGCTATATACAGGTGACTACAGGTGACTACTAAGGCAGGTTTGACTGGTTATTAACAGACATTACTTGTATTAGTTACATATCACACACTGGTCCTGAAATAATTTGGCTGGAACTGTAGTGAATGAACACAATCAAATCGTCTTTATCTGGTTAAATTAAAGGGATCTAGAAACATTATCAAAATGAACCAAATAGTGGCCACCAAATATGAACCCCTACAGAGAAAAACCATGTTATGGAACCTGTCTATAAAGGGCACCTTTATAAGTGGCCACTTTTCTTGTTTCCTTTAGGTGGTCACTACAGGTTTGACTTAATTATTTTACGGCCTTTGTCAGCCAACTAAAATAAAGAACTTTTCAAATGTTCAAGGCCCACACAACAAGCCTTGTCCAGAGTGTTTTTATGGAAGAGTCTCAATGATGATCGCCCCTATAGGTATGACGTTAGTGCCCCTCAAAGCATATCTGGGCTGTAATAACATACCGAGGGACATGTTTAAATACAGACATGGCTATCATTTTCATTAAAGGACAACTCCGCTAAAGGCTCGGCAGCGTGGGAGTACATTTTTATTGATTTTCTGGGGGAAATCGTTTGAGACCTTCACGGATCAGACTGAGGCTGGATCAATGCTTTTATAGACAAGAAGCCATGTTATAAAAAAGGTTGTAATGATATTCAATGTATTTAATTTGACCACTAATACAATTTTGAACTAAGTGCACTTTGCATCTTTCTGTGTAAATTTTGTTTAGAACTATAATGTATATTAGAGACCAGAATCAACTTGCTGAACATAGTGTCACTTTCATTTTGTTGTAAAGTGCAGGATTTAGCTGGGTTAACACATCTTTTCAAGAAGTAAACTAGGTTATTCTATGTGTAATAGATGTGACTTTTTCATAAATGAGACCTCCATTTATAATCCTATTCAAGGGACAGAGTGTTTTAACTGTGAAACCTTTCTTGCACATATGCAGCACAGTGGGAAGGTCGCATTCAAATGAACTCGCACACTGTCACTGGGTTAGCTTGAATTGCATGCCCGAGAAAAGATGCAATGACCAATGGTGGAATAGAATTGAAGAAAAATGAATGAATAATCACAGGACCCGAGTTGGAAACCAATCAATGCCTCGGCATTTTATGTCCTTCAGCAAGGCATTTAATCCACAGTGCTGCTCTCTACCCAGGAGTAAATAGGTACATGGTCGGGTGTTAATTAGCCTGTAGTGCCCTATATAATT
This sequence comes from Echinarachnius parma, assembly GCA_037951105.1. Classification (NCBI taxonomy): domain Eukaryota; kingdom Metazoa; phylum Echinodermata; class Echinoidea; order Clypeasteroida; family Echinarachniidae; genus Echinarachnius; species Echinarachnius parma. Next base: position 11,451 of record JBAMJV010006570.1, read on the forward strand.
AGAGCATCTTGGGCTAGCATGCTCCCCAGGAAGTTGAGATGGTGCACAAGATGATTGGGCTGGTTTGAATAGTACCTGATGACCAAGAATAACAATGCGCCTCTGAATAGAGTACCTAGATACGAGGGTGTTCTGTAAATGCTATATTATTATCATTATCATTATCATTATCATTATTAATTATCATTATCATTATCATTATCATTATCATTATTATTATTAAGTTAAATCCTAATCAATCAATGAACAAATGCCTACCTTATCCACATGGATATAGAAGAAATGATCTCTGTGGTACAACAGTCTGATTAGCCTCCGAACCTGTCTCAGCGCCCTCCCATGGACCACCAACATGTACGCTATCCGAGCCCGCGGTTGCTCCAACGAAATAAAGGTGTTGTCATTCTCTATCTCATTGATGTATTTGGCTGAAATTAAGAAAAAACATACAGAAAAATGAATGTGTGGGACTGTACTGAAGAAGTAACCTCTGTGTCATATTTTTCCGATAAGCCCTTCAAACTGTCTTAGAGCTCTGCCATGAACCACACACATGTGGACCAACCGAGACCTCGGTTGCTCAATTTAAATTAAGGTGCCGTCATCTCTCTATCTCATTGATAAACTTGGCTGAAATCAAGAACAAAAGATGCAGGATAATAAATACATGGGACTGAACAGAAATGTTGAAGAATGATGCAGGAAAATAAGTATATGGGACTGTACTGAAGACATTATCCCTGCGTTACTGTTGTCTGATACTTCTCCAGACCTGTCTAAAGCCCGGCGCAGACAGAGCCGACTCGACCCGATCCGACTGGTTTTCAGTCAGGCTAGATTCAGTTTCGCTCAGTCGGAGCCGATCCAACATGTTGAATCGGCCTCTAATGACATCCGACTGGCACTTGACTGGGAAAACCGGAGCCCTGAGCCAGCGCATACTGAGATAATCAGGCTGAAAACCAATCGGATCGGGTCGAGTCGGCTTTGTCTGCGCCGGGCATTAGAGCTCTGTCATGTACCACAGTTATGTAAGGCTATCAGTGCCCATGGTTGCTCAACTGAATATCTCATTGATGTAATTGGCTGATATCAAGAACAAATGCAGGAAAATGGGTATGTGGGACTGTACAGAGAAAGTTATCCCTGTGTTAATACAGGACACATGAATACTGAAAAAAGAAAAAGAATAGTGACCTGCGATGCACTATCACAGACAGGAAATGTACGAGAGAGCAGTCAGAGAACCGAGAAGACAAATGAGGCATGAATTGGGAAGGCTAGGGAAGAGGAAATGGGATGCCAGAGGGAAATGAGAGGGATATGGGATTGAAAGGAACATGTGTATGTACATCTAAATGTAGATGTGCAGACATTGGGATTTATTAACCCATTGGCTGCTAGAGCTGGGTTGACTTGATATTCACTCTATTGCAATGACATATCATAGGGGGAAATTGATTATAAGAGGGGTAATTGGGGAGGGAGAGAGGGAGGGGGCATTGGGAGAAGTAGGCAAGTGATCATGATGTTTAAGGAATACGATCTTTGCCAAGTGCAACCATTTATATTTCTACATGTAGTCAGTTTCCTTTGTGTTTATAGCCAACTGATTAAAAATGTTATATCCTGGCTATGCAGGATATACCAAACCCAATGTATCTTGTACGGAGATGGTGAGGGGTAAATGATGCTAGATAGGGATGGGAGGGGATGGGAAGGGATGGGTTGGGGTGAAATAATGTAAAGTAGATAACTTGGTAACATACATGTAGTACTGATGTAAGCAAATGCATGATGATCCATTAAGGGAAGTGGGTCTACCATGACAGGGGCATAGCAGAGGCAGGTGAGTGGAAATAAGGTTCTCATGAACTCATCTGCAATTGATGCAAATGGGCAAAGAAACAAGAAATGGAGAAGGGAGGAAGGGGAGGAGGAGTGATGGAGGGTGGTAGGAGTGATGGAGGGGGGTAGGGGTGAAATAATGTGCAGGAGATAACTTGGTTATTTGGTATTGATAGAGCCGTTTCAGGTGTAAGCAAAAACATGAACCGTTAAGGGAAGTGGGTCTACCATGACAGGGGCATAGCAGAGGCAGGTGAAGTGGATATTGGAACTTTAATCTACTCTATATAGCCCAATGAGGTGAAAAGAGAAAGTTGGAATGGAAGTGATGAAGAAATAATAACAATTTAATCATAAAAGGGCAATGTCAAGCGCGAGCAAAGCAATAATAGATGTTTATCTATTGATACCTTGATAAGGACAGAGTGAAAAGTGAAACAAAAAAAATTGAGGAAGGAGGAGGGGAAGGGGGAGTGATGGAGAATTAATTATCAATTGTCTATGTCAGCTGTGAAAAGAAATGATAATCAATAGATTACACAACTTAAGCTAGATATTAACTTTTAGTGCTTTTGGTGGCCCTATAAGCTTATTGTTAGTGGTCCTGGACCAGCGGGCCTGTGCTAACTTTGAGCATTGGATAAAAAGATTTCCTACCTTGGTAAGGGCAGAGCCGAGGCAAGTGAAACAAGAAATAGAGGAAGGAGGTAGGGGAGTGGAAGTGATGGAAGAATGATTATCAAAGAGCTATGTCAGCTGTGAGCAAAGAAATGATAATCAATTCTCGCTACCCCAAATAGCGATTATCTCGAAATCCGATCAAAATCCCGAAAACACGCATGGAATTGTGGGATAGCTTTTAGTCATACCAACTTCCTGACTACTGCGTGGACGCGTCGTGTGCATGTGTGCAGCGCGCGGGAGGCGTTTATTTTTTCCGTAACCGGCCCGGGATCTGTATACATGTACTGCTTACAAACGCATTTGAGACGTGTGGTCGATAGCTTTTAATTAATGCATTATATTTTGTGTGAGTTACGCTGATTGCATCCATTTCGAGCGTGTGCGAATGATGCGTACGCGAGCCGTGACGGAACCGGAAGTGGGAGTGACGACCCGCAAAGTGGAAAAAAGTCTCGTCTCGCGAATTTCGAGATTTTCGGACCTATTTAAGATAGCGAGAATTGATTTCCTAGTTTCCTACCTTGATATGGGCAGAGCCGAGGCAAGTGAAGTGGGTACAGCGTCCGATCCTGCATTCCGCAAACAATGTCAGTAATCTCCTGCTTGCATTCTGCCGTCTGCGCCCGGCTAAGTGCAGAGATGGCGTCTTTACTCTCGATCGGACACTTGGACTCGTACTCCAGCACCAACGTTGCGTTCCCTGTCGGCGTCACCCGGACAAGTTTGCTGCGGTAGCGGTGCGCTTTCAGATCATCCGCATTGAGCGAGTTGTTAGTGGCTCCTGCAGCTTCCCCTGGTTGTACATGGTGAACGTTACTGGCCTTGTGGGCACTGTTGCCAAGTTGGTTGGATGCCTCTTGGTCCACAGGCTCTCTGGCCCCGCTGCGAATCAGGGCCTGGTCTTGAACACCCTTCCTGCGGTCCAGGCTCTGGATCGGCTCCTGCCCATTCCTCCTTTGGTCTTGAGGCAAGTTCTGGACCTGGTCCTGCCCACTCCTCCTCCGGTCTAAGGGTAATTTCTGGTCTACCTTCTGACCCTGTTGGTCACTAGTCCTTTGGTTTGATTTTGTTTTCTCCAGGTATCTGATTTGCTCGTCCAGATCTTTATGTAAATCTAATGATGGTTGCTTTAATTCTTGTTTTTGCGGGACTGGTTTATGTCTGTTTGGTGCTCTTGGAGGGTCCTTTCCAGCATTTATTGATTTTCCTTTATCCTGGATAGGAGATAAAAAGAATTAAAACATTACTTAAAAGTTTATCAAATATAATATTAAAGTTAAATTGTTTCAAGACAGATCTGTATTGATATACAGTGCACAAGAAATTTAAAGGGGTTGGGGAAAATGGGTTAATGAAATAAAATCAAGGTCTATTTAAAGGGGAAATTCAAAGGGAATAGAATCAAGTTATAATGGTTTATTTTATGATAGAATGAGTTATTAAAGCAATTTGTGCAGTTAACAAGTCATGAAAGTGTTCAGTTTCATGTTTTATGAAAATAAAATTTAAGTGAATTGACCCTCCCCTTTACCATGAAATCGGCACAGTAAAGTGGCTCTGTGCGTGACGTAAGAGCCGGGCTTTGCGCTCCCGACAGCTCTAGCTCGAACGGCGATCTACACGCAAATGTTCATAGAGTGGACGCAGTTCTACTCTCTCAAAACGATTGAATATTGCCTGAATAATCAATATCTGACACACAGTTGTCCTCCCATGTCCTGAAACATATCCTAATGTCAATATTCATGTCTTTATTGGCATTGAAAAGGTGTCAATCTCCGTAAAATAACTGTTTACAACTCACCATTTTGCCGAATTGTTGTTCATATGTACACGGAGATAGTATGAAAAACAAATCTATTATAGCTGTGTTTCAAAACAAAATTACCTAGTAGAATCATGTTCCGTGCTAGAATTGCCTTTGTTATAACAATATATAATATTTCTTATCCATTTCAATGTCAATAACTGGTATAATTACATAGAATAGTGTATTTCTCGCCGTTTTGTTTTGGTTTTGTTTCGTTTCGTAAAAGTTTCGTCCATCGAGAAATACATGCAAGCGCACGATCGTATACCCGGCCGTATACTATGCATATTGTGTACGTTATTGAACTAAAAGTAGTTCCAGCGTATGCGCTATATTCGAAGCTTTCTACAGTCCACACGATCACGATCTCGCTCTAGAATTACATCTGACAGTTCAACATGGATGAAGAATTTCAACAAAACAGCCTGTTAATGGACTTCGAAGTATCCGTGGAGGAGCAAGCTAGCTAGCTAACACGTGCACTAGTTTGTTTTGATGCGCGCGCAGGAAATGTAAATCCGCCAGCGCTATCAGCCGTATAGGTAATGCGGCTGCCAATGTTCAGAGAAATCGCGGATGAATCGTAACAACACAGGTGATCGCGAATCTAATTCACTCGACTTTTCAAGCTAAGCCATGAAACTTGCCATGATAGATCGACTAAAGTAATAACTATTCTTCGTTTTTTTTAATTTCATTTGATTCATAATGATTATTAACTGTTTGTTTCCATAATGGAAGTGGTAAATTCTCCGTCTGCATATGTCAAAGTGAAACTACATGTTGGTAAAAAATCGCCTGCTCCCAAATCTGTGCAGGCCTACTGCACGACACAGTCGTATAATAGTTCCCCCTTCTTTTTTCACCTTTTTCAACTTTTTTTGTCACAAACAATACATTTGTTGGAATATCATGATGAGAATATAAATGAGAAGCAAATTACAAACAATGTAGTATTATAATTTATTCTTGGTAAGGGAAAAATAGCAAATATATTGAAGCTTGTCTTTCCAGCCTGGTAATATACGCTTATATCTACATACAACCGCGGCAGCCGCCTGGGCTTCAAGCCCGGTTCTTACGTCACAGCTAAAGGCCGTTTCGTGTAGCGATTGAGCGAATTTGTCCCTGGGAATAGGGTGATGTTTTCACCCTAATTTCGCTTTTATGGAAGCGTTATATTGTTTGAATGTCAGTCAAGCTCATTCTATGGCTTATAAGCTTTCTGTAGATATGAATATCGTCATATTTAGGGGTTTTCTTTGATTTTCTCCTTTAATGTTGTTTCCGTTAGGGCGTATCAGGATGTATATCTACTGATTATGATCAATAGTCCATCACGGAATAAGAAAAAAAACACCAACGTCACAGCGGACTTCAGTAGTAAGAGCGCGATTAGTCCACGCGGACAAATTCTTCAGCGCGCATATTTTGTCCGAGGTACTGATATATTTGTGTTGGTTGCTAATTTCAATTTTCAAAAATTTAGCGGCGACAAGACTAACCGGAATCCCTAACCCTTGATATGCTGGTAATATATTACATTTGGTTGTTACGTCTAGATTAGTGGCTAAAGTTATCTTTTTGGTGGCTAAAAAACATATCCCCCGATATTGCGCTGCCCGGACTAATGCCTCGGCCGGATAAAATCCGCGAGCTGGGTCAGAAATTAGGATGTCAAAGGTTCGATTCTCTCTCAAGTCTAATTGTCTGCTCTGTATTTGTAATTGATTTATTTTTTAGAGGAAATATGTATATTTTTGTTGAAATTTCATTTTTCAAACTGCTTAAAGTTCAACGCCCTTTTGGGGTAACATATTGGAAATAACAAATATGTTTCGTTTCTTATAATACAAATGTGTTTTCATTTTTGACCTGGGGTGTTTCACAAAAATTATCAGTTGAACTTAACTCTAAAATGGACCTACATTTTATGGAAAGCCATTTGTAGCCTTGGAATGAAACATAAATAAAAAATATATATATATATTTGATACTTCCAACAAGTGACTTATATCAATTATTCTAAGGTTCTTTGATAATAACAAACATGGCTGATTTTTATCAAAATGAATGCCTTTTAAAAGGAACTGTTTTCAACAAATTTACAATGAAAGTAATGACTCTCCATAATACTTAGGTCCAACTTAGAATAAAGTTCACCTTCGAATCTTTGTGGAACACCCTCTGACATGTAAGTCGCTAGTCTTGGGTCATGACTTGCGTTGATCAATTGGTTGCGTTAAGCAAAAACGTGGCGCAAATTACAAATGTGTTTGCCAGGGCTCAACCAATCAACCAATCGATTCAGTGAACGATGAATTGCGCAATCGTTCCAGACGCGATGGTAAAGTTAGTAAAATGGGGTCTGGAAATTTAAACTAGTCTGTCGCCAGCGGATATGTTCATAATCAAAACTTTAGTTTGGGTAATATTTCCAAATATTAACCCAGTATTGTTCTTACCGCAAACATATTTTGTTGAAACAAATTATAAAGTTACCATTACTCTGTCCTCTAATATTAATATCATTTAAATTATTGGATTTGAATAAGTATTCAATGCAAGATATGTATTAGCAATTTGTATTGTATAGTGTCCTTGGTAAATATTGGATAAATATATATTTTATGAATATTATATACACATATTGAATATATGGGCAAGTGACGTGCAGTATGTAGAAGGAGCTACATGATTTTTTTTTATTTGTAGTATGAATATGCAATAATGTTATTGGTACAGACACAAAAAAGTTGTATTTATGTAATTCTGTATATTATGCAACACTTACCATTATAATTTGTATCATCCATTTATTTTGGAAAAATTTGGAGTTAGGCTATCACATATTATTTCCTGCATGACACTCAGATGTATATTCTCTCTCTGGCGAAGGAAGCAATAGCTCATTGACATTTTGTATAAAAGAAATGAGTGTTACACATGTTACTGAATGTCAACAGTACTTATCAAAACTACAGTCAAACCTGGCTTAGCGGTTACCTCTCTATAGCAGTTTACATGCTAGCCTTTTAGCAAGGCCTTGCGTCTGAGTGGCTGCAGGAACGACTGATAGCGAGGGGGAGACTATCAGCCGAGTGGCGAAGCATAGTCGCGCTTCCAGTCGTTCATGCATAGTGAATACCATACCATGCATCAACTCAGCTGAGATGAGAGGCCTTGTCAAAAGGCTACTTACCTGCATATAGTTGCCACCGAAAGTGTTCTCCTGCATAGGAAACATGTGTTAGAGAGCCTGTCTATATAGGCCACCTGTCTACAGTGGCCACTTTCCATGTTTCCATTTTGTGGTCACTATACATTGGTTTCAACAATGCAGTTTCATTGGATTGAAATATATTGATGTGTGAATTTTAATTTTTCCAGTATTTGAATTGGTTTGCAATGGGAATCAGGTATTTCATGGGTTTTTTGTTTTTGTTTTTTTCGATATCTATCAATTGGTCTGGCCAATATTGACGCTTTTGACATATCTTTCCCAATGCTGATATTTGGTTTTTATTGTCTTACTTACAATAAGGGCACATTCACACGAGCGGTGCATGCATTATTAACGCAAAGCTGTATTCTGCAGATGATGCACGTGTTCCTACCTGACTCGATTGCGCCTTCTGTTGTTCATGTTGTTTTTATCTTTAATGTTGTATACTTTTTATATTAATTTTGCGATTTGGGAGAAATTTATATTAGATAATGACCCGCTTGATATGTTGAATTCATCATCTGTTTAAATACCCCAAGCTGCTGTGCTGCAGCTGCTCTACATCATAACTAACGTAGCATTAACAATTTAACTGTAAGCAAACTTTAATCGTCAGTTTTTCTTTCCGCCAGCAATTATCATTAAACCTGGCATTGCTTGGCATTAGCTTGGCAGTAAAATAGCCTGCTTCCAGAGATGTAATTGTAGTTTATTGGCATTATAATGTATTGAGTACACACGAAATGTCTACATGAACTTTGTCCAGACTAAGTCCACTTCGAGAACGCATTGGTTTCGATTTCCTTGTTTGGCTGGGAAATTAATGATTTTGGCATTTAATAGTGTTCAAATGAGTTGACACGCTATGGTGCTTATATATATATATATATAGCTACTACATTACTGTATCATGAAACATGTATTGTACTTGTTTTAATAACGCATGGTTTCCAGTTTAAATATTATAAAGACCTAGAATAAGTTTACAAAAGTTATGATTTGTAATATGTTTGTTATAATGATTTGTATGTATGCAGGTTCAAACTGAGTATTTACTGTTCCTTGTACAAATATGATTTATTTGAGTTAGAACTAAAATGCAAAGTTCTATTTTTAAGCACATACAAACGTTGGGGTCAACGAACTGTACACAAATATGAATTCAACTCGTTTTAGTGCAATGACAACAAATATATAATTTGATTTAATCATAACTTTACTTATGCAAACATATATTACCCAACCTCATTCTAAGAGTAATATTGATTCATTGACAATATTTTGTATTTGCTTTCTTAATGAACTAGTGATTCAGTTACATGTACAATATCACGGATGTGATACATTTTATCTTCAAATGAACCAATAAAGAAAGCTCAATTTTACTTGCCAATACATAACATTATTAGGTTTGACATTATTGAGTCAGTTTTGTTTGTGTGTATGTATGTATGTGTGTGTGTGTGTGTGTGTGGATGGGTGGGTGGGTGTATGTGTGTTTTTAGTTTGTGTGCGCATGTGTGTTATCGTGTTTGTGTAGTGTGAAATAATGTGTGACTGTATGCTTATTATTGTGTGCATGCATACGTTTGAGTGTGCATCTAAACGAGTACAAAATACGTACCACACATTCAATACACGTGTATATTTGGTTGCATTGAGGCACTTGAACCCATACAGTAGTGGAATTCTGGTATGTTTGGCTATTATAGGCTAATGAAACATGACTACGCAAATAAACAGTAAAACCTATGTCAGTTGCCAGCCAATCTGCCATTAGTAACCACTAAACATGATCGCCTACAGAGAAAAACAATGAATGATACTGTCTATAGAGGTGACCTGTCTACAGTTGCCATTGTGGAAGCTCAAATTAATGTGTGTAGAGTTAAATACTATACAGCCGCACCTTTGAGACGGAAATTCAATATGCATACATGTCCATTAACTATTTATTATACTTGATACTATTGATACAAATATGGAGAAGATAATTTAGTCAAACTTTACGAAACCTACCTACTCATAACTCTCAAAGACATTGACAGTTGCAAATCACATATAGCCATTATAACTGATTAACCGTTCAGGACACTCAATGGCCCCGAGAATACTCGGGCAGGAATCTTTGGAGAATGCATGTTATAGCAAAATGAGTTAGGATTAGATGGGTTGAAATCTTTTCACATGATAATTGCATGGGGGATAAATAGCAATACCCATGTCTGTGTAGCCTTAGAAATTCAAAATAAATAATATGATTCAAAATTAAAACATACTTATAATGAAAATCATTGCGGATTCCAAACGTCACCTTACAAACAAAAAACACTAATAAGCCAAGCAACCAACTTGCATACAAATATTCTACAGAGTGTACCTGAAAAAAGAGAAACCGGATTTTATCGCAGAATTGTTCTGTTACAATTAATAATGTATCTGATGAGATAAACATGAATGAAATCCCTGTGTCTCTTCTTTCATTGAATGTACAACTTATGGCACATACTTCACGCGTTACTGAATTAAATCAGTATGAATTTGTTTACCAACATTTCATTTGCACGCAGAAATTGCATATTTGGGTGTTTTTTTAGGGTAGTTAACGTACATATATTCTGTAATCATGAGGTGTCATATAAAAGATACAACTATGATTTGTTTATGCGGCGTTTGTCCTTTTTCAAAATAAGTACGTTTACTAACCTTAAAACTCACCAAAACCAGTAATTTATGCGTGCAAATGGAATTTTAGTAACGCCAATTTCCATTACTCTAATTTAGTCAAGCGTGCATTATGTGCTACCAGATGTACATCAAATGACAACAGAGAAAGAGAGTTTTTCACTCATTTATATCATAGAAATGATTCATTATGACAGAAAATGTATGCCATGAAATCCTGTTTCGTTTTATCTGAGACACTCTGTATTATGCCGCTTGGAGGGGTATTCACCGTTTGCAGGTCTTGAAATAAAAAGTAAAATTAAAATCCGAATTAATTTTTAAAAAGTCGTTAATACCATGTCTGTATAGAAACAATTTTCACATTTTATATGTCATGTATCTTGTAATGGCTAAAATTAGTATTTTGAAATGTTGAAGAGCGTCTAGAGTATTCTATTTTAATTTTACTGTGGGGAAAACCACTGTAATTGTTATGTTTGTATACACGCTCGTATAAAGCACCAACAACAACAAAGAGTACTCTTTCATAACCATATTGAATAAATTATAATAATGTATCACCCTTGAATGCACATCAAAGGGTAGAACACCATGATGTGACATAGCGACCGGTGGAGGGGGGGGGGGGGAGGGTGGGGGTGGGGGTTGGCACGGGGATAGGCACGAGGGTTGGGGGTGGGCACGGGGGTAGGCACGGGGGTAGGCATGAGCCCCCAATACCTACATAAGGGGAAATATCATTAAAAACAAAGAAATACATAATGTGTCCACCACATAGTTTTACGAACACCCACCCCCCCCCCCCCCGCCAACCAGTTCGACCACACTATGCCACTGACACCATGTTTGTCTTGCATATTGAACAATAATGTTAGACGTCAATTGAACAAAGGATGACTCAGTAAGGTCATGTGTCAAAAGCATGCTTTACTTTGGAAAGGGGAATTAACAGCGGCCCCGTTCAAAGTTTAAAATTTTGAACAAACACATATTTCTACAGAATACACAACACACAGAATTTACGAGTGAATCAAAGATGATACGATTCCAGAATAATAACAATACAGTCAAAAATCGAAGTACAGATTATCATAGTGTTGTCTGCATTGCTTCTTTTCATGTCAACTCGGTATATAATGTACATGCATGCAAAGACGACCTATAGCAATATTTCGCCATAACCCAGTTGTCGTCCTTGCGCGTAAGTGTTTGTCTATTAAAGATGTATGAACATGGGAATTACAAGTCTTGTGTAATTGTGTATTTCTTTATTTTAGTAATAAATTAATGTTAACAATGTGAATTCATGTGTAACAATGTAGATAAACCAAATCATAAAGAAAACACAATTTGTAATTAATAAATGTATTAACTTAAAGTATATTATATGTTTAGACATACATCCCATACATACTGGTATAGATTTCGTGTGGCTAAATACATGTCACAAATTAAATGATCGTTTTCGGAGAATAACAGTTTTTATTATATTACAACAATAAACATTTTACAAACCGTCACATTTTGCCAACAAAGTAACTAAATCGCTTGAATATTATTGATGGAAATCATCAACTTTGGGCTTCTCTGAGAAGTTCCACAATGATAACGGTCTCTTTCAAGTTTATTATTTTGTACCCAGGTTTGATTCTAGTGAAGCGAGATAATATCTTTCGTGATCTTAATTAAGTGAAAAAAGAACAATCGAAAAGGTGAATTTTCTCAGCTTGCACCGCCGATCGATGGGCATAGAGGACCCAAACTAATATGTTTTCGATGGCTTAGTCCCAAAATAACAAGATTTGAACCAAACATGAAATTTTTTGTTTACTTTTCCCCGAAAGTTACAGAAATTCTGATGGAATATGCTAGGTTTTGTTAAAATATGACTTGGTTTTGCCCAAATAAGGCATGGTTTTTAACGAATTGCAGATGCTTTATGTCCGAGGGCTGTAAGTTCTCAAAATCCAGAGCCCAGAGGTAAAGGGGGCTTGCAGCCCCCAGCCAGTCTAAAGTCCCACCACACAAAGAACCGTTTGAAAAAATTCGCGATTAGGGCAAACAAATATTTATTGGTACGACAGCATAATGCAGACAATAACATATAACGTCAAAATATAGAATAATATGATCGCATTGCTTTATGTGAATTATATGTTCACGTAGAGCCGACGCTGTAGTTCGAATGTTAAACGACCATTGAAATGGTACTGGTGTAAGATCCACATATCTCATTTTATAATCCTTTTTTTTTTTGTATTCATTTAATTTGTCCGTGTGCTGGAAGAAGACGAATTAATTTGTACCGCAACCTACAAACAGACGACTGACTTGCCTATTTTATCACACGTGCAAAACCTCATTGTTGTCATTGTTCGGTTTACCGCATTATTATCATCAACGTAATATTAAGGGGCACCTCGTTCACTTGGGATTCGAAGTCAGCTTTTCTAGCAAGAACATTAAACATTAAGGTAAGTTGGGTTATACATAATATTTAAAAAAAATTAAGAAATGTATATACATATGATAAAAATATATAGTTAGCTAAGTATATAGATTATATAGATAGATAGATAGATAGATAGATATATAGATAGATAGATAGATAGATAGATAGATAGATAGATAGATATTAGATAGATAAATAGATAGATAGGTGTATAGATAGATAGATAGATATATAGATAGATAGATATTGATTTATACAAATAAATATACCATTATGTTTTGGGACATAGTTATTTGTAAATGTCAACATTGTTCATATTCAAAACGTGAACATGGTGAAAGGGCTGTCGAAATAGTCGTCTTTCATGCTATGGCCTTTTCAAATAATACATAAACCGAAATTTCACAGTCTTGAGCATAACTATATAGCAATACACATTACATGCCATTGTACACATCTCATCTATGTATCTGCTATAGCTTTTTGAAAAAGCGCGGGGTTAGTATATCAGACATAGAATTATGAATAAACAAACCAACCCGTTTATATCAGAATCAAATTGGCGCGCGTCCAGGATTTGTCCGCGCTAAGGTAGTAGTGACGTTGTTTCTGGTTTTTCTTTCTTCCATAATTTAACAATATATTATTATATTAAGCAAAAAGTAAAAACCTTGTTTAATTTCTAACGTGCCAAACTCGCATTGTTGTGAGTTACAATGCACACAAAAGCAATAGAGCATCAAAATCCATGGCACGTTCAGAGTTAACTACATAATCTACAGCCTGTGTCCATGGCCTCGATGCAATACACGTGCAATCGATAGATTCTCAAACAGTAAATGTATTGAACTCTAAATCATGCAATTTTTGTGTTATACATACTATGCGCTATGTGCATTACTCGTCATATTATGATGCCGGCTCTAAGGGTTTTATTTTAACCTCTAGCAAATTGAAATTCAAATTTGAACGTTTATTTAGATACAAATTCAGAAACAAATTTATCCAGTTGCAATTAAAATTAAACATATTATAGCAATAACTAAAATTACACGATATTTACATTTATATACAGAACACTCTGGCAATGAGAATTACGGGGTTTCACGGCCGAGCACCGTACGGGGTTTTTCTTTATTTCAGTTGGTAAGGCACTCTGCTGAACCATCCAACTGCCAAGATGCTTCCCACACTTGGGGATAAAGCCTTCGCTTCCGCAGCACCCAAACTTTGGAATAAACTACCTCGGACCCTCCGCAACCAAGCTTCATTCAATTTGTTTAAAGAACAACTGAAAACTCACCTCTTTCAATAACTTGAACTTGAACAGCGCTTTTGAACGTTCGACATGGAAAAAGCGCTATATAAATGCATTATTATTATAATTATAAGAGCGCCGATCTAGCAATCCGGAGGTCTTGGGTTCGAATCCCCTTGGAATCCCATTTTCTTTGCCTTCTTTCAATCACAATATATTTCTGGTCAGTTTCTCTATGTGTTTGAATTAATGATTGAAAAAAGCTGTATCATTTCGGTGATCCCTCGCATGTATCCCCAAGTTGATTTGTATCCTTCGGGTTTATGTCAGGTTTCTAATAGCTTCTGACCACTCTGGCAATGATAATTAAGGGGTTTCAGGGACGAGCACCGTACGAGGGTTTTCTATAGCTCAGTCGGTAAGAGCACCGGTCTAGCGATCCGCAGGTCTCGTGTTCGAATCCCATTGAAATCCCATTTTCTTCGCCTTCTTTTAATTACTATAATACAAATGTGATTACAAATGGAATCAAAAGAAAGATTGGCAGGTCAAAGATGAAATTATAGTTCAATAATATTGATAAACAAGATGGATACTTATACACAACATTTAGAATACACATAACAGATTGCTTGAAGAAACCATTTTCGGTTCAAGTTTGCCTTAAATACTTTCGTAAAGTTATTATGACTTTAGTGTTTAATTCTTTTTTCTTTATTATTCCAGATATTTAAATTTACAGACCGTTTCTGTGCAAAAGTTGGCTTTGGAAATGGTCCAAAAGTTATCTTTTCTCCTGATATTTATTGTTTTTATGTATATTATACTATTTAATCAACAACAAAAAATCATCATGCATTTTTAACATAAAACCAACTGTTTTGAATATTACATGTATTTTGTTCTATTACAATGTTTATAGTTTATTAATGGCTCACTGAATAATTTGTGCAACTATCACAAATGTATTTCAAAAAATTATAATGATGATGGAATATAACTGTTAATTGCTTCCCAATAGGATGGCCACCTCTGGTGATAACCTATCTGAAACCGAGGTCGATGACATTCTGTGTGATATTGCTGAACAGCTATGGCAGGAGAGTCAGATCGAGAGTTTAGGAAAACGTCTCGGCATTCCCATTGCCAGGATCCAGACGTACATCAGGGGCAACTTTTCAGGTGGCCCAGAGGTTACAAATGGAGGAACAAAATCCATGCTCCGTAACTGGTTGGCCGATCTCAGGAACAACGCGTTTTGGCCGCCACTGAGAAAAGCCTTGGAGGATGCTCGTTTGAGCCGCATTGCTGGCAACCTAGAGAACAAATATCCCCAACTGCGTAAGTATATATGTAGAATTACATTATGCACGTCTATACATGGTCCTATCTGTTGATATTATGATCCTATATCAAATTAGCATTGGTACATATGTGATGTAAAGGGGTCTAGTGATTGTCGAAAATTGTCAAGGAATCGTCATCAAATGGTAAAGAAATGTCAAAACTTATAGATCGAATCGCTCATAACCAGTTGTAATATAAATCAAGAAAATACATGCATATCATTGTTATGTTTTTATAGTATCATGGAGTATTTTTATAACAGATAACACGGGCAATAAGTTTTGTTTCGAACAATTAATAAGGTTTGTGTCTGTCCAGTTTAGTTTATTACCTATTAATAAATAATAATATGTCGTGGACTCAATGTGAGATCGAGACGTTACGGAAACGGTCTCATAATATAAATCAAACTTGCTTGATCTGTCGACTGAAAAGAGACAATGTACGTTGTTAAAATAATTAATATTTATATGGCTGTACACAAAATACAAACACTAGGTATGTGTCTGTCAAGTTTAGTTTATTACCTATTGATAAATGATAATATGGACTCAATGTGAGAACGAGACCTTACGGAAACGGTCTCATAATATATAGAACAAACTTGCTTGATCTGTCGACTAAAAGAGACGTTACAATGTACGTAGTTAAAATAATTAATATTTATACGGCTGTAAAACAAATACAAACACATAGCAAAATGGTATTGAAAACAAGAACTTATGATATTACACGTAGACATTAATCCAGTTACATTACGCAATATAATATAATTGACTCTACACAAGTACTCAAATGTAAATAATCTCTGCAACACTACAATTGCATTTACACAGTTACTATTGGAAATAATCCTGGGAGTGCTGGTGGCAGCGGTACATATGGAGGTAATTATCTTAATTTACGTAAATAATTGGTAATCAGATGTACAAATTAAAACAAACTAAACAAAACAAAAACAAATACAGTGATATCATGAGTGAAGACTTAACACAATGTATATCATGGCTAGTTGGTAATTTTGGTAGATTTCAGTAAATGTTTGATTTTTGTGACTAACAGTACATTTAAAGCATATTTGTTTAAAGGGGAAGTTTAGTTTTGGTAAGGCTGAACTTTAGTAGCCAAAACCTGCACAGTTACATTATAAACTAATAGTAATAACTCCACCATGCTCGAAAGATATACAAAATTACAAACGACTAAGTAAAAAGCCTGTTATCACTCAAAAAGAGCCATTAAAACACAAGAGGGCGCTTTTTAAAAAGGCGTTGGTTTCCACCATTTTTCATACAAAATTATGCATGTGATGTTTTATTGATATAATGATTAAATAGCGAGTTCATCAACAACTATTTTTAAAACGCTTTTGAAAATTTTTGAAAAAGTGCAAGCATTTTTTTATTTTTTTCTAAAAATCATCTAATTATTTGGGCCCCAAATAATTATAAGATCAGATATATTTATTGATATTTCTGCCGTTTCTGGGTCGATTTTGACCAAATAAAGTTTATTCTGCCATTAAAATTGTATGTTCACTCAAATTCGACACTCAGTTTTGCATTACCTCACACAAAAATTGTGATGTGCAGCGCCCTCTCTACCAAAACTAAACTACCCCTTTAAAGTATAAATAAGTTGCTTAGTAGTGCTTCCTCTAACAATTTTTTTCTAATTACAGTAACTGTGCTTTATCTCAAATAGGTGGCGATGCACAGCAAGTTCCTTGGTAAGACACATCTCCTTTAGTTTGATTTATTTCAACATTCTGCATTAAAATAAAAAATACAACAATGTATAATGTAAACATTACATGTATTTATCATCAAATAATTGATAATTTGAAAATGCAATTGAATACAAAAGAAGAAATATGAAACGCCGATAATACAAATAATATTATATACAAATGTTTCCGTCTCGCTTGGGAATTCAGTCGAAATCCCTTGACAAAGATTCGTCATTAACTTGATATATTTCAAACAAATTATGAGTTCGGTTGTTCGTTTGTTTGTTTATGTTATAATCCTCCATTAATGTAACATATTCACCACATATGACTTATTGAAAACATTAATAAATAGGTATTGCGTCAATCTCTAAACTAAACACAACATTTGGTAACCCTGTAGACACGCAATTTACTTTAAATCATTATCATGATTATCGACAATCATTTATTTGTTCGTTGACAGTTACTGTACAGTTAATAGTCAATAACAATGGCTTATTAAAACGAATTAACACGATCCCCAAAAAGCATGAGTGACGGTTTAACAAAAGTCTTAACATGCCTTTAAGTTTTCAATGTTGGTATATTTTAGTGAGTGTTTGAAAGAATAATAACGCATGTAACCTGTGTGTGTGTTTTTTTTTTAGTCCTGTCAAATATAGTCATGAAGAGTTTCATACTTGTCTCATTGCAGGAGCCGTGCATCATCAGGACAAACGTTGACAGATCGCTTCATACTGGAGATAGCACCTGAGGTACCCAGTAACAAGTATCTTATACTCTGCGATGAGCTTGGCAAGAGTACAAACCAAGCCACCACCATACTGACGAAACACTCGAAAGATTATGAACAGGCAACAATAGAAGTCCTCATGGCGTGGAAAACTGAGAATGGGGATGGACCAGCGGAAAGGGAGAAGCTTCGCCGTCTATTTGTGTCTGCAAATATGAAGACAATAGCTAGGAAGTTTTAGCAAGCAGGAGTAACCACGCGAACGTTCCGTATAATGTAAGGAGTGTGCGATCAGTTAGTCAGGACTTCGTCTAACAAATGATGCAAGCCGCCCTAAACCTATAAAGCCCAATGGTTTATACTTTCGATCACCGCTTTCATAGTTTTGATTCGATTTTGACAAAATGTTGTGCCTTTTCCTAAGAATCTTACCACGAATATTTTCATATAAATTTTGAATGGTTTGGCCACTTCCCGTTGCCATGGTTACTATAAAATAAAATAGCATATTATTGATTTTTGAGGGGTTTTTTCTCATAAAAACAAGTGATGTTGATAAAAAAAGTTTTTTTATTCATCAAAATCATGTACTCTTCCAAATATTACACGTTTGTCATTACCTCACAACAAAGTTATGTCTCGAAGCGCCCTCTTGACTAAAACTGACCTATTCCTTTAATATGGCGTAGTTTTTCCACAACATCGTTTATTGCCGAAATATAACGACAATTCCATGCCCGCCGCTAAAAATTGGCCCAAATTTAACAGCTTGTTTCGCCCGTCTTTGATGGCTTGAGTTATCGTAGCTACCACTCGATGTTTATTGCTCAAAACCATTTGTGATGGTCGGTGATAAAAGCGATTGTTTCCTGTTTCGTGTGGGGCGTTACCCATTACTGCTATTTGGCTGTAATATTCTTTATTGCAGCATAAAATACAACTCCAAGTCTTCAATACTTTATCATTGTTATCGAGAAACAAAATCATGATCATGTATGCCTATGATTGTACATTTAAACATGTGCACCGACTATTCTTAATATAAGTATTCTCTTCATATTTAAATCGGAGCTGCATCAATAAAGCCAATGGCTTTTCTAGTTGCCTCCACATTCTCATACATTATGTAGTTGTTTTATAAATGTGCTGTCATTATGTTCCAATGTAAATATTTATCTTTGCTGTTTGTTTTCTTTTGTATTATGAATAACTGAAAATAGATTTCAATGTAAATTTCATTGACACAAAATTGACTGATTTATAGCGGGATAATGTAGTGATCACAAATCAGATGTAGATTTTCATACCATTTTAAAGACCTTATTTTAAGCTTTCAAATCATTATTTGTTCGAACAAATAATTAATAAAAAGCTTAAAATCATATATTGATTGTTACATTTTACTATCATTCTTTTACACACATACTGTGAACTTCAAATGCCCATTTCTTCAAAGTATGAATTACCGACAGGTGCAGGGTTTGGCTATAGCCGGTCACCTATTTTAAATGTATATTACTAACACATATTGAAAAACATAATCACAACATCAGTAAACATTTCTATTTTATATCATATTTCTCGGAATTGTATTGAAAGAAATCAAAGCAAATTTACACAATCAGTTAACATGGTTAATATGTTTAGGTAGTTTTTTTGTTCGGTTGCGTGTTGGAGTTGTAGTCTTGAAAGAAATCGATACTAAAGCATGCTACTGTTGGGATCACGACTATACTGTTAATGTGTGTATACGACGCTCGTGTAAATCACCGACAACAGAAAGCAAAACTATTTTAATGACCCGACCCTAATTTATCACCTTTAAATGCACGTCAAAAGTAGAACACCATGGTTGTATTGCTTTGTGTGCATGGGGTTAGGTTGAATCAAAATACGTGTGTGTATAGAGTGGCGTAGTTACGGGAGGGGCACCCCCCCCCCCCCCCTCCCATAAATTATTTGTATAAAGCACTACAAAACTAAATGATAATCTGTGTCAAATAAATAAATACATAAGATATGGCCCCAAGCATCCCCCCCATACAAACAAAAGAAGTCCGACCACGCTACGCACTGTGTGTTGTGTGTGAGTCTGAGCGTGTGTTGTACGTATTTGGGTGAATGTATATAAACCCCTCAAAAAAAGTTCGGAAACTCAAGTTTCATCGATCATATCTCTCGTATTTTTTAATAAGAATACTCGAAATCGGTGTCACAATAAAGCCTCATTATATACCTTGAAACGCTCTGATTTCAAGGCACTATTCATGCGTTTTCAATTGAATTCCTCTCATTCATGGCCAACTCATTCAAGTCGCATTACATCCTCTACACAATGGTATACAGATACCGACACCAAATCAGAGCGTTTTGAAATGGGTCACTTTTGAGGCTCCCCCACATTCATCTCCCTGCAGCCGCCCTTTACAAAAATCATTATAAATGTCACATTTTCATACAGAAGAGTTGTTGGGCTTTCCGTTGATATCAATTTAAATCATGAATATTTTATTTGAAATGCTAAAAAATCCTCCCAAAAGCTCGAAAAAAATGCAACGCTCTGATTTTTTGTCAACTCCATATCTTTTTGTCTGATTTCACACTCGACCCATCTCCATATTCCGGTTCGCTGCACACACCCCATTTGCATAATCCTTACGATTAATATGTGACCGGCTCTGTCACTTTGGGTAATTCATCGGGAATATCAAAATTGAGATTGTTAGTGTATTGAATTCTCTAGGATTTCAGCTTTAAAATGATATACAACTTGATAAGTATGAGTTTCTTGAAGGCTAGAAAAACGCAAATTAATAACATGGACCAGAGCCCCGTGATTTGTCAAACAACGGAGAAAATCGCTTCTAAAGTTTTGCATCCATTCAGAAAAGCATTCTCACACACCGAGCGAGAAGTTGAACGGTTCGCTTTCACCTTTCCGCTTTTCGTAATCGATCAGCAAACGAAATAATGCATGCAGTTGTACTGTTATTCATCGGCCAATCAGCAACGCTTACGCCGGTATTACGTAATTGTACAAGGCCTCAGCCCTAAGTCTCAGTTGATCGACAAACTAGCCCATGTGCTGCCCTTTGATGTGCATGTATTACAACCGCGGTGTATTGTGTATGTACGTACCGCCGTAACCAACCGCATCATATTCACCATACCGCCGCTGTACCACCGGTAGACAAAAGAAAAGCGCAGTTTGATACCGTATGATATGGTACGCTGCACACAGCACACTTGCGGTATGCCCAGCGCGATTCAATGCGATACCCATAGAATTATAAACAAACCAACTACTCGTTTACTATACAGTAAGTTAAATGCCGCGAACGCTTCCTGGAAATGTACAACACACGGACAATACAACTCTATTCAGGTTAGTCTGACCAATCACTGTACAACTACAGTGCTTTCTTCTTGCAGCTCGTCGCGGCGGTACGGTCGAATCACACACACATAGCTGGCGCGTTCATAACACAATCGATCATGATCAGCCAGCGCGGATTTACTGAGTTTCTGGTCGAAACCGAAATGAAGGTTGCTTAGAAAAATCATTATTTACGGCATACAAAATTAGACTAAGGACCTGAAATTTTCAGAGAATGTAGATAAAACATGTAAGTATCAAATCCCATAAAGTTAAAAATTTCAGCCAAAGACAATATTTTATGATTTTGAGGCTCTAAGTAATAAAGACCCATCCCGACTTTACACCCATTCTCTGGGAGCCGGTCTCATATGCCATCGTCAGGAAGAGATAATTTCCATTAAAATGGTATCAAATTCAACAATTTTGATGAATGGAAAGGGTGGCAGCATTCAATAGAATGTTAACCTTTAGAAAACTGGTCAACACAGTCTTGCACTCGTAAATTTAATGCATTGGGGCCATTTTGCGAGATTTCACTTCCTGCCTCCCCCTATTCTCTGGGCTACTGCAATCGCCCAAATTGCATAATCACTACACATAATGCATCGTTTGAAAGGTAGATAATAAGGCTTTATTGTGACATCGATTTCGAGTATTCTTATTAAAAAATACGAGAGATATGATCGATGAAACTTGAGTTTCCGAACTATTTTTGAGAGGTTTAGATGTGCTTTGTAATGTATTTTTGATATAAAATTAATTTCTATTCATACTATCCGTAGTGATACATGTAATTCTGTTTTGGAAATAAAGTGCTACAATCTGTAGAAATGTACATAAACCAAAGTTCAAAGAATAACCCCAAATATATCATTATACTTAAATGTACATGTATTATAAATACATTGTATATACGTATACACAAATAAGATCACACCAAAACAAGTTCAAATACGATAGGCTGGACGTGCATATGTATATTCATACACACCTCGCAAAGATTAAGTGATTTATTTGATCAGATAATAATTAAAGAATGACGGCTCACTTTATACCAAATTCTGATAAGTTTGGTCTATGTTACAGGGAAATTGGTATCCACATTCAGACTGGTAAAACATCATACAGTCAATTACAAAATGACAGTAAACAGTGCAAACATAATAAGACTTGTGATAATTCACATTGGCATGACACAATATACAAGTATGTACATTCAATATTTGAATTAGCTGGACTCTGACGATATCTTTCATGTTCGGTATATTTTTAGTCAAATTACCATTACCATAATGAAGATTCTGCCCAAAAAATTATTTGAGGGTAACAATATTACGCCAGTACCGTTCACTTATTATGAGCATAGTGGGTATTTCCCACCATGCACATTTAGTTGTACAGCTGCGTTCATTGTGCAATACCCTATTCATACAGATAACACAAAAGACGAATGATCTCCGGATGGCTGAGTGTAAATAACAATGAATCACAAATGCAAACTGTTGAATTCGAACTACCAAAAGAAGCTTGTAACAGGTTTCGAATGTTCGACTTTCTTTTTCGTCAACAAGTTGTTTACGATTGAAGATATTTTAACTGTGTACAAAATCATTGCAAATTTGTTTAGCGAATATTACTTTGCATTTTGCCTCATCATATAAAACATCAATTTAACGAGACATTTCCACACATCGCTCAGGGGACATATCACACAACACAAAAATACATATATCCTTTAACCCTCGGTCACCTTTTGAACATGTCAACAAAGTTGATACTTGAGTCTGTGTTCTTTCGGATTTTGGGGTGAGTCTTCAGATTGGTTAGAAACCATGTGAAAAAAAATTTAGTTAGGACTTGTAACATTTGAATACTTGCGAAATTTGATAAGGTGTCCTTTTAATGGGTACGACCCTGCCTCATATACAATGGGTACAATAGACAATAATACAGTTTATTTACTGTTTCTGCTACATTGTCCAAACGTCCGACGAGTATGCAAACAAAGGCAGATATATAGATATAATATCACCCTACTCCAATTCATCCAACCCAATCACACACACACACACACCCTCACTTCACACTCATTTCCGGTGCAACTGATCGCATTTCATTTAAAAGCAATCAAATCAACCTAATATTTAACTGTTCCCACTTTTGTGAGTGTAAACTCAGTTTGCCTCTTTTCATCGCTAACCTTGTTTCATCTTCCTTATAACCAACAAAAAAATTTGTACTACTCTTTGTAACGATTGATTATACATGAGGATGACTTATCCTAAAACATTTGCATATTAATTGTTAAATTTAATAAATGGTCCTTCTACTGGGTACCCATGAGACAAACTTCATAAGACACAGGCGTTGACAGGTGAATGAGGGAACTCTTGTTAACCCGAATGTTTAGAGTTAATTAAACAAATTATACTTATGTTTATTAACGCTATACAACATCGTTTTTGTTTCAAAACTCAACAAAGCCCGACATTTAAGTCACTTTTATTTAATCAGTATAATTTAATTAATATTTAAAGGGGTAGTTTAGTTTTGGTATACAGGGCGCTCCAAACAAAACTTTATTTGATCAAAATCGTTTCACAAACAGCTGAAATATCAATAAGTATATCCGATCGGAATAAGGCTGGAGCCCCAGGTTTTTTCGATGATTTAACAAGAACAAAATTAAATGCTTACACTTTTCTAAATTTTACAAGAGAGGTTTAATATAGTTCTTAATGATCTTTCTATTCAATCATTACTTCAACAAAACATCACATGAACAATTTTTGTAAAAAATCGTTTAAACCAAAGTCTTTTTACAGAGTGCCCTTTTGTGTGTTTACAGCAATTTTGTAATGATAACAGGCTTTTTATTTAGTCGTTTGTCACTTTGTATACCTTTCGAGCATGGTGGAGTTATTACTATTAGTTTGTAATTTTATGGTTCAGGTGTTGGTTACTAAAATCAAGTTTGAACAAAACTGTACTATCCCTTTAATACTATTGATGAAAATCCAATTTATTTTCAGATGGAAATCATGACCTTTGGGCATGAGAAGTTCAATCTTGATAAATGTCTCTTTTTAGTTTAATCTTTTGGACTCGGTTTTGATTTCCAGTAACGCCAGTTTACCTTTTGTGATTAAATTTAGTGAACATTTTGAAGAGGGGACTTTTATCAATGCACATCACAGGTCTAAA
Organism: Echinarachnius parma; assembly: GCA_037951105.1. Lineage (NCBI taxonomy): Eukaryota > Metazoa > Echinodermata > Echinoidea > Clypeasteroida > Echinarachniidae > Echinarachnius > Echinarachnius parma. Next base: position 35,812 of record JBAMJV010006570.1, read on the forward strand.
GTCCCACGCATTAACAAACAACCGTTTCTACAAAAACTCGCGACACGAATAATTCAGGGACAATAAATATGTGTGACAAGACATCATAATTTAAGCAATAACGTTACAATCAATTTATTATCATAACATTTTTGCTCGCATCGCTTCTGGTCAGCATGTGAATTCAGTTATACGCGTATATTTGACTCTGTAGTGACAGTATGGGTGGTGAAGCAAGATTTCGCTAGGACTCAGTAAACGTCCATGCACCTCGATTCTGTCATTATAAACTAATCATTATTACTCCATGTATTAAAGGTGCACCTGTAAAGTGTCTTACTCCACAACAATTAATTTGAGCGTCCACATTTCTCTTTTACCGTGTTGTTTGGCTTATGGTAAGAGAAGAATAAAATAGGGTAAGATTGTTTAAATGCTCCTTTAGTATGACGATACCTGAGCTCAAGAGCTTTAATGAACGGTCAGAAACCTCATAAACGTCATACAGTAATTCATTGTAAAAGCTGACGCAAATTTTCGCTTTTTTGACCAGTAAATCAGTGTTATTTTTCATAAAACTTTCACACATCATTCGGACATATCATACAATGATTTCTGTATAGGATTGAAGTCTCAAATGTCATTTTGGGCAATGTCTGACACTTTACAGGTGCACCTTTAAAGGGATCTAGTAACTTTGTTGACATGTGCAAAAAGTGATGAAGGGTTGATGCAATGTATAGTGTTGTTATCTCATATGTCCACAGGGTATTGTGTGAAAATTTCAAGTCAAATGGACATTGCATGGCCAAGTAATGAGCGAAAATGCAAAGTGATATTGGGTGATATTCACTAACTCACTGTATTCACTTTGTACAGGGATGAAAAACTCGCCCGGAGTTTTTCTTATCTGAATACTTCAATCGTACATATCTTTGTAACGAAAGGGAAATTTGAAAAACCGAAACCTGTCCCATGATTTTATTGTTAATACGAATACAACAAGTTATGAGGGAACCGCTAGAACGAAAATTTTATTTTGAGGATTTGGACGATGTTACTAAGTCCCTTTAACATATGAACACACAATGTGCTTATATGATACTGCGTTCATCGACATTCATTTATTTAGGAGTACCATCATGTTAGACTAAGTGGGTAGTATAGTCCCTGTGGTTATAAGACAAATTGACAGGTAGACGAACTGATCCATAGACCAGATGATTGGTAGACGAAATTACCGTGGACGAACTGGGTTTAGACCATGGTAGTGGACAAAACGGTTGTAGACCAAATGGCAAGTTACCAATTTAAGCTGGGTAACCTTTTTGGTAGACAAAATATTTAAGACCGCATTTACTTTTTGTCTACATGATTATTGCATTATAACCAGCAGGTTTGTGTCATAAACGTGTATACAGCTTTAAAACGGCACACGCATTGAACAGTGTATCAGGAAAGCACCACCATTAAAGGGTTTTTGGCTAGAGCACCGGTCTAGTGATTGTACGGTCACGGTTGTGATTCCCGACACAGCCAAATTTCCTATGATTTAATTCATTGATTTCATGATGGACTATTCCCCCCCCCCCCCGCCCATAATTTTGGAAAAAATAGACAGTTCGACACACGTAAGGGAATTTGAACCAAAATACACTAGGTACGCACCCTGTTATGTGTGCCTCCAATCAGTCCGCCACTGTGTGCAGAACATGCCTCATTGTTCGGAATATAACTCGTAATATAGACAACGTGAAGCTCATTATTCATCTTGGACTTCGACAATCAGCGTTTGAAACATCATCTTACATAAAGGTAAGTTTGTTCATATGTAAACTATGACATAGTTGATGATATATGGTTTCAATCTTATGTATTACATCGACAACAATTTACAGTTTATAACTCACATAATTCGTCTTTCGGTAATATAAACACAGGTTTCCCTCAAGGGTCAATTCTTGGTGTGCAATTTAATGTTGATGATATATTGTTGAAAATAGATGCAGTTCCTTTGAAATTCTATGATTCTGTTCAGTTTTTAGGTGTAGTATTAAATAGTAGTTTGTCTTGGAAGGATCACATTGATTTAGTACGCTTGAAGATTTCACGATTCATAGGGATTTTAAGTCGATTGAAGTATGAATTGCCTAGTAACATATTATTTCTTCTTTATAATGCTTATGTTTTGTCACACTTGTATTGTAACTCAATATGGGGTTACACATATTCGAGCCATTTACATAATCTAATAATGTTACAAAAGAAAGCCATACGAGTATGTACGAAGTACGAGTATACTGCTTCTACTTCCACATTATTTAAATCATTATATACTCTTAAATTACAAGATATAAATAAGATCCAAATTGCTTCATTTATGCAACTTTTTTCACTCTCAAACACTCTCCCCATATTTAATGAATATGTTTGTAAAAAATAGAAATATCCATAATTATAATACAAGATCTTGCAATCATTTTCACCGTTGGACTTATTTAAATAATAAATCAAAATACTCATTACGCCATACAGGCCCAATCCCTTGGAATAGTACTTTAATATTCAATTTAATTACTTATTTAAAAGGCAATATAAAAAATATTTGATTGGAAATTATTGATTTCTTTTTTTTCTTTTTTTTCTTTTTGTTTTATTTTGTGTTTTGCTATATGATGATACAGTATTGTTGGTACTTGTAATTTCTTTGCAATATATATGTATACATTATTTTAAATTATAGGGTCGTACACTCTTACAAGCCTACCCTTGGCTTTTTACGTACGCCTCCTTTTCCATTCATTTTTACAATATTATTATGAAACTTATGTATTTATTTTTTGTACCATTCTTACTAAATGTTGTATATAATGCTATTGTGCTTTATATTTGATGTTGTTGTATTTTTATGAATTGGAATACAGATTGAAATGAAAAAAAAAGAAAAATATTTATCGATATAACGATAGATATATAATAATAGATTTATTGAATAACATAATAATGTATTTTTTTTAAATCTGTAACCATCAGCGTCCTACATACTGAAAACAAAAATGGACTATTATGTGTTTGTTATCGACTCATACACTCGTTATGGTGTTTTAGTATTAAGGGGGTTATAACATTTTGGCCTATTTAAAGTTAAAGATAAACCGAATGTTTGACAGTCGCAAGCATAACAATACAAACTATTATGCGATATTACATATAACATCTATTTAGCTGCTAGGTATATGAAAAGGCGCTGGGTTAGCATCAATGAATGAAATTGGCGCGCGTCCAGCATTTTCCCGCGCTGAGGTGGTAGTGGCGGGTTTCCGGAAGTAACACGCCACATGTATACGCATAATCTCGGTTACATAATTATGGCGAAAAAATCAAGTGCGCCTATTTATTTTTCTTCTTTTAAACAGAATTTAAAAACTCTGGCAGTTGTAAATGTAATCAAGTAATTATGCATTATGTTTAGCATATTTACGTAATGAAATATTTGTTTAACTATATAAGCTACACCTTTATATAAGTCTATGGCTAGTGCAATTTAAATTCAATCCATAATTTCACAACCAGTTGTTATTTATTTCAGTGTATTGAACTCCAAACCGTGTAATGTTTTTAAGAGGAAATATGCTACTAAATTGACACATTACACTTTGGTTATGTTTCTTATTTATATTAATCTATGTTTACTGTATCTTTAAGAATATTGTAACGAGCTTGTTTCCCCCGGGGTCCCTTCTTCATTTACCGAGCGGCCTTTTTGGTTTATGAGGCCCCGAAACACAGCATCAGCCACCGAGTTCTCACGGACAGTGAAGCACCACTCATTCACGCTACTCTAATAATAACGAAACATGTACAAATTATCATATCAGGTGTACTTGCCTTTATTTCTTCAAACTACACACGGTCATTCATGCCGTCTTCCACCTATCCCTCTCCTTTCCGTCCTTCTTTCCTCCTCCCCAAAACGTACGTCCTACTCTCGTTACGTCCAAATCACAACTCCTTCCCCGATCTATCTAACTCTGCCTCCCTCCGCCCTCTACGACCAATCCATTCCGTTACATTGCCCCCTCCTTAATTTAAAACGTCCTCGTTTTAAGAACACATCAAGCAACTAACAACTTGGAGTAACATTAACAATAAAAAAAATGCATGTAACAAAACATTTAACTCTTGAAAAACAAAACTTATGAAAACATGAAAATATACAGAGTCTGTTTGTTTGTTGATTACACGAAGAATGTCTTTGAATTTTTATCTGCGATTAAAACGAATTAACACTGGCTGACGACATCTGTGATCGCTGAGACCTGATGCTGACTTCACGGAATCTTGGCACCCCTCACAGCTGCCGATGGTCTCCTTCACTCAACGACACGCTGATCCTGAGGACGGTGGTCCAGCCTCATACGTGGCCATACAGATCCAGCTCGCCGCAGATCCGGTCGTCCTTATCTGTCAAAACTTGCTTCGGACATCTGGAAATTGAATCGCCTTCATTCGTAGTCTATTTCAATCTCGATTAGGTGAATGATTCAGTTCGTTTCACGTGAAAAAGGATTACATGTAAGTTCAACAAAAATCATCGGTCGATTTCTGATTAACATCAACTAATCTCGTCAATAGTGTCTAAAATCTCACTAAGACGAACGGGGTGGAACAGAACTCTAAGACGCATCAAATCCTGCCATTACATCGACCTTGAACTCCTTCCTGGTCTCCTCTTTCATCACAAGAATGCCCCCTTGAAAGGTCTGCCTGGTCGTCGTCTCCGTCACGCTCTGGATCCTCCCAATCATGGCTCGTGTAAACTGCTCACCCGACATGGGAGCACCTACAACATCATCTGTGACGCTATGTACCTTCGTCGGCCCTCCGCTCTCTTCCGCCTCTCTCACCACGTCGGCACTATGTCGCAAGAAGATGGCGCCGTACTTCCTCTCCCTCGTCTCTTGGAAAACTTGCTCTGCTCCATTATACGAGGTCTGGGAGGAAAATTCACCAACCTCTACTCTCTGGTTGCGCAAAAGCCTCTTTACATCTAGGGGCGGAATCGGACGACCCACTTTGACTCTCCTGACGTCCAAGACTGTACCTCGAAGATCACCTACCGGCGACTCCGCAACTGCAGATTCCTCTGATTCAGAACTGTTGACCTGCTGCTGTCTGATCATGGCGAGTGGCTTACCAGCCAGTCTTCTTGAAGGACTGCTTTTCCTCCCCTCCACTTCGTCCCTGGTGCGAGGAGAGACGACAACCTGGAGCAGCTCTTGGGGGGACTCATCGACTTCAAGCTCTGCCTGGACAACTTGTTTATTCCTGTCCTCACCCTTCTTCTCCTCTCTCCGGTTAGGCAAAGGCGACTTTGACGGGCTCCTACTGAATCGTCTACGGCGATGATCAGACCCGCTCTGCCTTGCCAGGTCTCTTCCTCGAGACTGACTCCGTCCCCGGTTCTGGAAATGCTCAGTGGGATGTCTGTCTCTAATATGTGCCATGAGATTGTCTTTCCTGTTGTACACCCTCCCGCATTGGCGGCAAGCAAAATGTTGACCCCTTCGGTGTTCGACATCAATGTGTCTATTAAGACTCCTTTTGTGCGCAAAATACCTCCCGCACGTGAAGCACTTGAGTGTCCTCTCGGAGTCCCCTTCCATGTTGATCCCTCAGCACGAACACGATCTGTGCATGTAAACAAAAAGCGGTAGAACTGAAGTTATTACTCATCTATGATTTCAATACAAATTTGAAGCTTTATCCATAAGTTCAGCAAAATAATCACATAATCATGTCAATGCAATCACGCTAAATCAAATCTCATATAGAAGTCGGTTTGGTGCTTTCTTTGTCCGCGGTGGATTTCGTCGAGGAGCTGGAACTGGTCTTCTTGGTGCTGGGACTGGGCTTTGCAACAACTCCACTTCTGCTTGGTCTTGCGTCTGCTCAGCTGCTGTCAATGCCTGGACTACATTAACATCTTCCAGCTGATCCTCTACTTGTGATTCTCCAATCTCCTCCACTGCGTGGTCTATTTGCTGACTTGTAGGTTCCTCAATCCACGAGGCAATGGGTTCACCTAGATAGGGCTTTAACCTGTCAGCATGAACAACCATCTTCTTTCCATGGTTCTTTGCCTGTATCCTGTAGACGACATCAGACAATTGATGAATGATGAGGAAAGGCCCTTGCCAACGGCGTTGCAATTTCGGAGACAACCCTTTTGTCCGAGCCTTGTTGTAGCACCACACAAATTGCCCGACTGTCAATTTAGGTGCATTTGCTTTCCCGTCGTAGATCTTCTTCTGCCTCCTAGAACTGTCTGACGTGTTCTTCCTTGCACGTTCGTGCGCCAGCCTCATCTTGTCCCGTAGGTTTTCTGCATAATCCGTTTCCAGACCGCGATCCAGCTCCTGATCATCCCTACACAAGTCAGTGGAAAGGTCTATCGGCAGGTGTACCTCTCTCCCTAGCATCAACAAGTTAGGTGTCTCGCCGGTAGACTCCTGAGGGGATGAACGGTAGGCGAAGAGAGCGAGGGGTAACTTCTCATCCCAATCTCTTTGGCGTCTGGTCGGTTCGATGGCCATTGACACGATCGTGATCAGTGTACGATTGAACCGCTCGATGAGTCCATCGGACTTAGGGTTGTACGGCGTCGTCCGTGTCTTCTCTATTCCCAAAACGCTGCACATCTCTTTGAAAACCGCGGATTCAAAGTTTCGGCCTTGGTCCGAATGCAAGACTGTTGGCACTCCAAATCGACAAACAAACTGGTTCACAAACTCAGTCGCCACAGTTGTTTCTTTCTGGTCGGGTATCGCATAGGCTTCCATCCATCGGGTGAAGTAATCTCCAACAACCATTATGTACCGGTTCCCTCGCTCCGACTCTGGAAAGGGGCCCATGATGTCTAAAGCGACTCTTTCCATCGGCATGCCGACCTGGTGCTGCTGCAAGGGCGCCCTCCTGGTCTTATTAGGCGATTTCTTGGAAGCACACACGTTGCATTGACGTACTGTGGACCGAACATCTGTGTCCATCCCATGCCAGTAGAATCGCTGGCGAACTTTTGCCGTTGTTCTACGCATTCCGAGATGTCCCCCTGAAGGCCCGCCATGTATTTCTTGAATCATCCTTTTCCTGAAGTCCTGAGGCAACACGACATGCCACTCAATCTGATCGCCCCTGTTTGACTCCCATCTTCTACAAAGGACACCGTTTCTGATTTCGAGTTGATCCCAGCATCGCCAATACGCCTTCTTCGCAGCTGAAGAGGGAGACATTGCATTCCAGTTGGGACGGTCCTCTCCTTTCTCCTTCGTCTCTATGACCCAACTCATGGAACTGTCGTCTAGTTGTCTGGATCTCATGTCCGCCGAGGTGATCGATGGCTCCAGGGTCACGGCGTTCACTTTTACTCCGTCGTCCATGTGAACTTCTGCGGTCTCCTGTTGCTCTTCTAGAGGTGGGCTTTGCCGCTCCTGAATTCTCGGTTCTTCTACTCCACACTGCTTGCAGTCACCACATGGCCTTCTTGACAGGCTGTCAGCGTTGGAATGAGATCGACCAGCCCTGTGCACTATCTCTATGTCATACTCTGCTATGACCTGAAGCCATCGTGCCATCTGCGCCTGCGGGTCACGGAAGTTCAGCAGCCATCTCAAGGCACCATGGTCGGTTCTGACAGTAATCTTACTTCCGTACAAATACTGTCTGAAATGCTTGAGGAAGACAACAACTGCCAAGAGTTCGCGTCTTGTTACACAGTAGTTTCTTTCGGGTTTGGATAGAGCTCTGCTGGCATATGCGATGACTCGCTCCTTCCCTCCTACTTCTTGAGAGAGTACCGCACCAATGCCCACGTTGCTCGCATCAGTGTCTAGTATGTATGACTTCTCTGGGTCTGGGTATGCCAGGACTGGTGCCGTCATGAGACGTTTCTTCAACTCGGAGAAAGCACAGTCACACGCGCTAGTCCACTTGAATTCCCTGCTCTTTTCGGTGAGCTGGTGAAGAGGACGTGCAATGTTGGCAAAACCACCAATGAAGCGCCTGTAGTATGACGCTAATCCCAGGAAGCTTTGGACTTCTTTAACAGAAGTTGGGACTGGCCAATCTTCTACTACTTGGATCTTTTCAGGATCAGTAGAGATGCCATCGGGTGACACTATGTGGCCAAGATACAAGACACTCCTTTTGAAGAGATGGCACTTTCTGGGTTTCAGCTTCAACCCGGCATCCCGGAGGCGCTGAAAAACTGTCTCTAGTCTTGCCAGCTCTTCATCTACCGTCTTCGCAAACACGATCACATCGTCGAGGTACACTAGTAGAATTCTCCAGTGCAACCCTGCAAGAACACGCTCCATAAGACGTTCGAATGTCGACGGCGCGTTACAGAGCCCGAAGGGCATGACCCGCCAGGAGTAGAGGCCCCCACGGACCACAAATGCCGACTTCTGCTGGGCATCCTCATCTAGCTCGACCTGCCAATATCCCGATGCGAGGTCTAGCGTCGAGAACCATTCTGATCCAGCAAGGGTGTCCAGTGTTTCATCAATACGGGGTATCGGAAATGCATCTTTCACTGTCACGTTGTTGAGTCGCCTATAGTCAATGCAAAATCTTTTCGATCCGTCCTTTTTGCGAACTAACACGACGTTTGAAGCCCACGGGCTTTCTGTTGGCACTATGCTTCCAGCTTGAAGCATGTCTTGTACCTGGGAGTCAATCTCTTGCTGTTCCTTCGGTGGGAATCTTCTTGGTCTCTCTTTTATCGGCGACGCATTCCCCGTGTTGATGCCATGTCGAACCATGTTGGTCCGGCCAATATCTGTGTCGGATTTCGCAAATACGTCTTGGTTCTTGCGTAGAAGTTGGGCAATGTTGTGGTGAAAGCTGATGGGTACCTCTGTCTTGCTCCGCTCGAACAAATCAACCAAATGTGGAGGGACATCACCCGTATCTTCATCGTTGAATGTGAGACTAGGCATGTCTTCAACATCAGCCTTTTTCACCGGGGTAAAGTACCCTGCCATCGTACCTCGCTTGATAGTGCAATCCCTGTCTCCGGGGTTGAACACTCGAATAGGTACTGTGTTGTCTGTAGATTCTGCCAAAATTCGTGCAACCATCACCCCTTTTCTTCCTACTTCATTTTCCTCTGCAGGTTCTAGGATCCCGAGACCCGCTTCACTAGGATTCCCCTTGATCAATCCTGGGATCAATGCTTCATGACCCGGTGGAATCTTAGTAGTCTCCTCTACCACCACCCTGAAGCATAATCCTTCTCCCAGCTTGTCACTGCATTTGATTTTCTCTCCGTTCAAGTCCAGTTGCATTTGCTGTAGATCGATCTTCGCTTGTGTTGCTATCAGAAAATCCATTCCAAGGATCCCTTCTGCTGAGCCAGTATTACCAAATACGACTCGAGTTGAACAAACCGTTCTGCCAACTTTCAAGTCTAGCCAGGAGCTGCCCATTGTCTCCATGCTGCTTCCATCAGCATTACAAACGTTTGTTCCATACCCTGTCAATTCTGGCTTTTTCTCGTTGGGAATTCGGTGGTATACTGTGGTAGAAAGAATCGTATCTGTTGCTCCCGTATCTACTAAAAGCATGGTCTTGATTCCCCTAATCTCAACTTCAACGTAAATTCCACTCTGGGCACATCCCATAGACACATGATGTCTTTCCTGATCAGGTCGTCCTCTGTGGTTGCTCTCTACTGTTGGTCCTTTCCGGTTTTGCCCTTGTTTTCTCGTGGCCTTCCCTCGGGCTGCAGAGTCGGCTCGTGCTCGTTTCCCGACGGATCTTGTTCTTTCTTCTGAGGGCAATTCCGAGCGATATGTCCCCTTTCGCCGCAATTGTAGCACTTCGGACCTTGATCACGTGCTCGGTTTTTCCCCATTTCTACCTTGTTGCCACGTTCTTCAAGTTTGAGCTTCATCTCTCTTAACTCCTTCCATATTTCGGTGAGAGGTGACTGCTGCTCCTCTGTTGATCTGGCTAGTTTGCGGTGGATCCTGCTCCTTCCACTACGTTGGTCTTCAAGGCGGAAAAAGTTGTCCGTGGTCATAGCAGCTTGTATTGCCTCGTCCATCGTGGTTGGCTTCGATCTGAAGATGCCCTCTCTGATTTCCTGCTCCTCGATTGATTCTGCAAAGTGTGTACGCGCCAAACGATCGCGTGCCTCTTCTGGTAGTTCTGGGTATGCTAATTCAGACAATTCTCGAACAGCCTGACCCAACTCCTGAAGAGTCTCCTGAGGTCCTTGCCGCCTTGAACGCAATTCGAGGAGGTAGTTTTCAGCCATCTGCCCTGGGCCGAACCTTTTCTCGAGTAGATGAACAAGTTCCTGGTACGTGATCTTTGAAAGTTGTCTCTGGCTCCCCATGATTTTGATTGCTGCTCCCCTAAGGCTAGCAGCAAGGAAAACCTTGGCCTCGTCGTCGTTCCAACCGTTCGCCAACTTGCATGCCCTGAAGTGCTGGATGTAGTCGATCCATGGATTCTTCCCGTCGAACTTATCTGGCACGATGCTGGGTCGGGAAACATGCGTCATTCCCGAGTCTGCTTCTCCATTCCCTCCTCGAAGAATCCGTGTTTGAGAAAATCCATGACTCAATTCCTGTCTTGTCATCTTTGGTTCTTTTCTCACATACTCCTGTTCCCACGCACTTTCTTCTCGACCAACCCTTGTAGCTGATTCTCGGGGCCACTTGTATCCACTTGTTTCTCTTTGCAAGTGTTGCCTTGACGTTGATGTACCTTGGGGTTGTGCCTCTCCATACATCCTGCTTGGAAACTCAGCATTATCCATCTCTCCACTCTTTCCAAATGTTTGGGCAGGCGGCTCCAAACTCATTGGAGATGGTACTTCGAACTTTTCCCAATCAGCCGCTTCTTCGTCCCTCCGTCCATGTGTTGCAGTAGCTGATTGCAATTTCAACCGAAGGAGCCGATTTTGCTCTATCAACAGCCTGTTCTGTACTTCGGAGTGTTTGAGGTACTCATGACTCTCCTGCAGTTCAGCTGCCAGATTTCCTAGCTCCTCATCCAAAGGCAGACTAGTTGCCATACTGGTGCAGGCACACAGTGATACAACAGCTCTCAATTGTGTGCTGTGTAGCTAGGCAAATGTGTTGTGTGTAGGTGCTACGCTGGTCCAAACACGAGGAGTATAGGCGCTATACGTCCCCTATACGTAGTTGAAAGCATGTGCAGTATAGGCGTTATGTAGGTGAAACATGTGGAGCCTATATATGTGATACGTTGGTAGGTGAAGGCGTCTTGACGTAGGCACACTGTCTGGTAGGTGTAGGCGTATAGGTGAACTAGTAGATGGACTAGTAGGTGTAGGCGCAGGTAACCTTGTAGGTGTAGGCGTAGGCGTAGGTGTAGGCGTAGGAGTAGGCGTAGGCGTAGGCGAAGGCGTAGGCGTAGGTGTAGGCGTAGGTGTAGGCGTAGGCGTAGGTGTAGGCGTAGGTGTAGATTGCATGTGTAGGCCTAGGCGAACTTCTTTTCACAGTAATCACGAAATGTTGCTTCCTGCTTCAGCATGTCCATGCCGCACGCTGCCACCAATGTAACGAGCTTGTTTCCCCCGGGGTCCCTTCTTCATTTACCGAGCGGCCTTTTTGGTTTATGAGGCCCCGAAACACAGCATCAGCCACCGAGTTCTCACGGACAGTGAAGCACCACTCATTCACGCTACTATAATAATAACGAAACATGTACAAATTATCATATCAGGTGTACTTGCCTTTATTTCTTCAAACTACACACGGTCATTCATGCCGTCTTCCACCTATCCCTCTCCTTTCCGTCCTTCTTTCCTCCTCCCCAAAACGTACGTCCTACTCTCGTTACGTCCAAATCACAACTCCTTCCCCGATCTATCTAACTCTGCCTCCCTCCGCCCTCTACGACCAATCCATTCCGTTACAATATGTAAAAATCTTAGGTGTGGCAACACTTCAAGCTTTTAGCTTATATTGCCAGACCTCTGTGTGTTTCGAAATTGTTTACTGTGAGACATACAGGAATATAATAAATAAAACAAAAATGTATATATTATTAATAGATTTAAGCTTCTATAAACCTTACTTATTTGTTGGCATGTTTGCAAGAAAAAAACATAAGGTTGGTAAAAGCGTTTATCTTGTATTTTTGAATACCCCACTCGATGAAAGTTGTTGTTGATTAAAATTACGATAATTTAAGTGACTGTAGTACTGTTCTCAATTTTGTTCATACATTATGATGGCGTCTAAGTTCTGTTTGTGCACCTCTAGCAAATTTATATTATTAACCAAACAATCATAATGTGGAGAAAAAAACATAGTTATGGAATATAGCTGGTATGTTTTACTTAACAGGATGGCCTCCGGAGAAAGCTTATCTAAGAAGGACGTCGACAACATTCTGTGTTATATCGCTGATCAGCTATGGGAGGAAGAGCAGATTGAGAATCTGGGAAAAAGTCTTGACATAGACATCCCCAGGATCCAGACCTATATCAGGGGCAACTTTGCAGGAGGCCCAGGCGTAACCAACAATGGCACCAAATCTATGCTCCGGAAGTGGATGACTGCTTTCAAGATCGAAACGTTCTGGCCTCCACTGAAAAAGGGCTTGGAGGAGGCATGTTTGATCAGCATTGTCGGAGATATTGAGAAAAAATATCCGCAAATGCGTGAGTGAGACTAACAAATGTTCTTTAATACATTTCTGTTGGCATTGACATCCTATAACAAATTTGTATTGCTATTGATATGATATAATGACCAATTTTTTGTTTCAGTTATAGCGGATTATACCCACCTAACGCATCATGACCCATACAAAAAAAAATATTAATAAATTCAATCAATGTGTTTATTCAGTTTATTAAATGTTGCATTGATCATATATCTTGGACTCGATGAGAGAACACTTAACCCATTCTGAAGTTGTCTTGAAAGTGCTAATCCAACCGGTATTCAATACCTAACAGATGTGCTTTATTACTAATTGAAATGAGATATTAATCAGTATAAAGTGTGTATTTAAAATTTATATGGATATGAACTTCGACAAATACAAACAAACATCAAACAAATTGGTAATGGAAGAACACTACTGAGATTTAAACAATGCATCAGCCCGGTTACAAAATATGATATAATACCAATGTTTGTATAAAACATCAATTAAACAAGTACTGCAATTATATTTAACATGGAAGAGCTGGTATGCAAAAACCGAAAAACACCATTATGTCATTTTGTAAGATTGAGGTACTATCATATAACACAAAATATTGCCTTTTGAATGATAAATTACTCATTTCATATGATGGTGATTGTTGCAGATTTGATAACAAGTATCACTGACACATTGTTTAATCATTGTCAATGTTTTTTTTTCCAGAAAGTTTAATCGTAATGATCTCGAATCGAAAACAATAAATTGTGTGTGTTTTTCATGCAAATTACCTCTGTACTACAATTACTTCTTCACAGTTCCTATTGGTGATGCTCCTGGAAATGCTGGTAGCAGCGGCAACAAACTGGTCCAACCACCTTCCGGTCAAAACTCTGGAGGTAAAAGTCTTAATTTACGTAAATATTTGTTAATTTTATATGTACATTATCATGATAGATGATGCCCTATAAGGATTTATATTTAAACTTCCGCTCAATTTGATATTTCTTTTCAATAAAATGCAATAAGGGTCATTCAAATTCACGCATTGCCGCGTTATCGCTGGGTTCAGTCTTTCAAATTCCTAATAAGTGCAAGCAAATTCATGCTAACGAAATTTGCTTCATGAATAGACATGGAAATTCATTTATGGGCAATCGAATTCGTGATTGAGAAGCCTATTATCAATGGCCGAATAGGCGTCTGCAAATACGTTTGCTCCGAAAGTGATTTTGAACGACTCTGCACAAATTCGAATGCTGATTTGTTAGGGCGATCGCACATCGCGCGAATTCGTTTGCTCCTATTAACAATTTTAATGACACAATTGCAAAATTAAGCGGGAAAACCTATACTTTAATTGAATTTTGATCATAAGCAAACCAACATAAACACAATACTAGCGATAAGAATGTATTCTCCTGATTTATTTTATTGAAAGAGTCTCTGTTATTAAGGCATCCTGTGGGCAATTCATAACCCCCCCAAAAGATGGCAATTAAATTATAAAGGCGAATTCAAATACAAAGGGATTAAATAGTTTACGGTTGAAAAAAAAAGATGTTTTTTTACTGAATTACCATACGTTGTCGTTTGACTAGAGTAAACTAGAGAAAAGAGTTTTAAATTGGCAGCCTTGCTCAAATAATGGCAAAATACACCGGGAGAGACTTAAAGTGTTCTGAAAGTAAAAACTGTAGCTTCGAAAGGTCAAGATTTCAGGCATTGTTCAGTACGTTTATCTAATTGTGTGTGATCACGAAATACTTGCATAGACAATGTTCACATAAACACACAAACACACACACATACAGTACTCGTTGGCAGGATACTTTGTTATCGATATAACATAATCCAGAACTATATTTTAAAAGTACATTTCAAACAAGCAAGTTCATATTTTAACCTGTTGGTAAGTTGATTGGGTGAAATAAAGATTATACCAATTTCACTATCAGAAGCATGTTATGAAGAAATGATCGCATAATTGTTTGATAGTGTTAATGTATGTTTTGTCTTTTCGTATGTTTGCTTTTCAGGGCAAAAGGTCGATGTTCAACAGACAGGCTCTAATGTCAACGTTAACATTAATAGTCCTGTTCAAGGCAGTGTGAACGTACATGGACAAGTGGTCACGTCTTCACCGAGGTATAAGTGATATTTGTATTACCAGTTACAAGAACATCCACAATTTATGGTCCCGTAGGATGTTTTACCTTATTAGATATTCGTACTCATACTGCGATAATTTGTTTACAGCTGGTTGATTATACAATCTTTCTTTTTGTCACATCGTGATCTGGAGTATGTTTGAATTGAGTAAGATGTCATGCTGATCATGTTAACCAAAATTGCAGCGAATGCTACCCCCATCCTCCAATAAAAGACCACTCCCAAAATGGGGGGGGGGGGGGGGGGAACTGCCATCCCCTCCCGTCCTCTTCCCAGGATCGACTCCTCTGTCATGTCTGTATTCTTCGTTTGGGGAATCAATAACAACAAACATTTTATAATTACAGCAGAGTTAGTAAAATAATATAAGTATACAGCCGAAGTATATACCGATATTGTTAACCCAATAAGAACTATGACTTTCAAAGTATGTATCAACATCATGTATCCTGCCTTCTCAGAAGGTTCTGCTAAATATATGATATGTTACACAAAGACGTTAATTAAACTGTACGCAAACAGTTCAGTTTTCAGGAAAATGCATCTAGTCATTGGTATACTCAGATAGAGCACACCTGATAATGAATGCCTTTATTATAGAACTTGCTCAACTAGGCCCCGTTTTATACAAATTATAACACCTTTCTAAATGTTGTAAATAATACATTAGTGTAAGTATCATAATAATCATACTACTTCATACAATATGCTGATTGGCTTCTGGCATGGTTGTTACAATAATTGGACATTTAAAGGCCAGGTCTTGTTATATTTACGGAACATAAATGCATAACAAGTATCACTTGCATTGTATATATTTAACAATAAATTGTTGTTCTTTCAGTGGAGCAGCACAACCAGTAGGAAGTGGACAGTCTCCTCAGCCTGGTGAGTGATGAACATTGTATGATCATATTACAAACAGTAATGAAAATAATAATAATAGACAAGCATGTATCTTGAACAGTTAATATATACAGTTTATTCCGAGACGCATCAAAGTATGTTGCTATTTTTGTTTTAGAAATCTGAACCGTACAAAAACAAATGATACACAATTTGCATGATAGTATAATGTTTTAATAATGCATACGTATTACCTTCATTCATTGATGATTTCGATTTTTAAATAAAGTATGACTCCAATAGTACTTCATTGATTATATTTATGACATTTAATCCAGATGATAGGTGATAATTAGGCACAATACAGAATAATTTGATTACTAAATATTGTTTACAATATTTAATAAGTTGTTTATGCGTAAGATTGAGAAGTTGTGAACCAGTCAGTGAGTTTGTATCACTGTTTATCTAAAAGCTGTGTCGTTTACACACTCACATGCTTTATTGATTGTATACAGCTTCTCAATTTGTAATCAATTTTAAAATAGGTTCTAAAAAGATATTAATTAGTGTACATTTTGCGACAAATTAACATCAACAAAGATGTTTAATTTCAGCTTTATCTCCAATTCATAGATTCGCTAAAGTTGTTGAATTGTTTATGCCTGATAAATCCTTCATATGCATTATCTACATTATTGTGATTGAATAATCCTTACATACAATACATGTAAGAGTATGGTTTGTTTTGTTCAAATTTGCAACCTTAAGCCATGGTCTCATCCGACGCGGGTGGCCCGCGCGCACTACACAAGCATACGCATTTCAAGCTACCTGAACCCCGCGTAGCCTTCCTTTTTCTACGTGGGTAAAAATTGGACATGCGCAATTTCTTCGTTATTTGCAGGATATATAAGCTAGATAAGCACCCATGTAGCACCTGTGCACAACCCACGTATCACCCACGTACTACGCACTCACTACGCACGTACTGCCCACGTGATCACCACTGCCCCCTCGGCTTGCCCGCGTAGCTCCTGCACGCCACCAACGTACTACCCACGCACTGCCCACGTGAACATCTCGACAAAATGCATTTTCTACGTGACCACTCCCAGGCATGGTCTCATCCGACCCGCGTAGGCGTAGCGAGGGGTCCACGTAGAGATTTTGGGGATGTACGTGGGACCCCGCGGGTGGCCCGTGCGCACTACGCAAGTAGTTTCAAGCTACCTGACTCCCGAGTAGCCTTCATTTTCCTACGTGGAGAAAAATTGGACATGCACAATTTTTGGTCTGCGATGATTTGTCGCGGCTACCGCGTGGCTGGTGCGTGTGTGGTGCGTGGGGGGCACGTGGTGGTACAGATGTCAATGCACACATGTGCATAAAGGCACAATATGCGACCAGAAAATCACCTGTCTATAGCGACCACCCTCGCTGGTCCCTTGAGCGGTCGCTATAGACAGGTTTGACTGTATTGCTCAAACTTGAATTGCGGAACTTTTTGTGAGGGGTTTGTATACGCGGCACTGAAGCGGTGCAGCGCCACGTGGCACCCACGTACTACGCACGCACTGCCCACGTGACCAACACTGTCCCCCTTGTCTTGCCCGCATATCACCTGCGCGCCACCCACGTAGCACCCACGTACTACCCACGCACTGCCCACGTGAACGAAAAAATGCATTTTCTACGTGGACCGGACGCAGGTGATGTGACCACTCCAAAGTAGACTTTGCCCACGTAGGAAAAATGGCCGCGTATGAAAATGTACTGCCCTACGTGTGCGCTACGCCTACGTGGGTTGGATGAGACCATTGCTTTAGTTTGAACTATATATAGCAAGAACCTCAAGGGAGCGATTCTGTACCCTAAAGGGTGCATATTAATTGGCCTCTAATGGTGGAAATATGAACATATATTTATACAATGTGTAGATTAGCTTGATACTTCTCCTTATAACGTAATGATTTATCCCAAATAATTGGTTTAATTTCATACAGGTGACAGCTCTACATCGCAAGTCACTCGGTAAGAAGAGTTTACACAATGATATAATATTTGTTATGGATCAGTAAGTTAGGACCAACAATAATTGATCAAATTTATTAAATTAAAATCGTTTAAAAAATACATGTAACTTGCCGTAATAAGAACGTACAATAGCTTAGAAAAACGTTAGGTGCACCTGTAAAGTGTCCGATATTGCCCTAAAAGACATTTGAGACTTCAATCCTGTACCGAAATCATTGTAAGATATGTCCAAATGATGTGTGAAAGTTTCATTGAAAAGGAACACTGCTTTCCTGGTTAAAAAAGCAAACATATGCGTATACAATGAATTACTGTATGACGTTTATGAGGTTCATTAACGCTCTTGAGCTGAATGATAGATATTGTCATACTAAAGGGGCATTTGAACAAATCTAACCCTGTCTATTCTTCTCTTACTATAAGCTAAACAACACGGTAGAAGAGAAACGAGGAAGTTCCAAGTAATTTTCGGGGAGTTCGACAATTTACTGGCATCCCTTTAAGTTCCTAGACAATATAATTATTTTTCCTGCAGACCCATTACAAAATTATTTAGTATGATGATGATCTTTCAAATCATGGTAAACATTTGCTGGAAACCTAATTTTTTGTTTGTTGGTGGAATGGACAACAAAACGTGTTTTGTCATTGATTAGAAAAATAGTGTGGGTGGTGGTTTCTTTTTTAAACAAATACCATTAAAGGGATAGTACGGTTTTGGTCAACCTAAATTGTTGTAACCAAAACCTGCACCACAAAATTGCAAACTATACAAACTAATAGTTATAACTCCACAGTGCTAGGAACGTATACAAGATTACAAAAAAACAAACATTAAAAGCCTGTTATCATTCAAAAGAAGCCATTAAAACTCAAAAGGGCGCTGTTTAAAAACTCATTGGTTTCAACCATTTTCATACAAAAATGCGCATGTGGTGATTTGTTAAAAGAAGTATTAAAGGGATAGTTGAGTTTTGGTATAGAGGGGACTACACAAAATAATGCTTTGAGAGATAATGAAAAACTGAGTGTCAAATTTATAAGAGCATACAATTTTAATGACAGATTAAACTTTATTTGAACAAAATGGTTCAGAAATGGCAGAAATATGCATAAACATAACCATTTGTAATAATGTGGGTCCCCACAATTATTCCATCATTTTGAACCAGCCGTAACAAAAAAATTGCTTCCTCTTTTCAAACATTTACAGAAGAGGTTTTTTAATAGATGTTGATTATCTCTCTATCTAATCACTACTTCGACAAAACATCACATACACAATATTTTATTTAAGTGTTAAGAGAGCGCCTTCTTGAGCATTAACGGTCTTTTCGAATGATAAGAGACTTTTTACTTAGTCATTTGTAATTCGTTATTCATTTCGAGCATGGTGGAGTTATAACTATTAGTTTGTAATGTAATTGTGCAGGTATTGGTTACAAAAATTCAGTTTGACCAAAACTGTACTTTCTTTACCAAACCTCAACTATTCCTTTAAATAAACCGAACACAAAAGTAAGTACCCCCCTAAACAACTGATCATAATTCATAAACGATTATTGTTTCAAAATGTCCTCTTGCCGCAATATTGGTACAGTTGTTATGTACACTGTGTGTAAAAATCAGAGATATTCATTACTTTATGGCTGAATGAGCACAGATTAATGACAAAATGGCCCAATTTAAAAGTCACAAGACATTGCGTGGGCCTGTACATTGTTGTGAACCAGCAATGTGGCTGAATGCATTGATAATGGTTTATGAAACAATGCCGATTTATATTGTATTAATATAGATTGTTTAACATGTTTAATGGCACATGTGGTAAAATGGATTAATTGCAATTTTTAAATTTTCCAATACTCAATAAACTGTAATGATGTTACGAATACTTTTGCGAATTTTGAATTATGACAATTTTCTGTGTGCTCACTCAACCATGGATTATTGGTTACCCCTTTGTGTACACATTGTTTTCCTAACTACCATATGGATATTCTGACAAGACGAAATCTTGATACGATTCTCGCTTATGAAATTATGAGCAATTGTTTAGGGGGGGTAGTTACTTTTTGTGTTCGGTTTAAATAGGGCATCGACTATATTTCAAAAACCTCTTTTAACATTTTTGAAAAAGTGTAAGCATTTTATATGTTTTTGTTTAAATTATCAAATAAAAGTGGGCCCTAAATATGTTCCAATGGATATATTTATTTATATTTTAGTTATTTCTGAACCGATTTTGATCAAATCAAGTTTATTCTGTCATTAAAATTGTATGCTCTTTACAATTTTACACTCAGTTTTTCGTTACCTCACAAAGAAAAAATTGTGCAGCGCCCTCTATCCAAAAACGAAACTACCCCTTTTAATCATATGGTCTTTCTTTTTTTTTATAATTTCCCCTTTTCCCTCCTTTCCTCCACGCGAATAGTGCAGCTAGAGCGTCAAGAATGTATATACCGCACTTAATCATGGCGTCAATATTTTGTTCGTAGCTTGGTTTGTGCCACACTCATTTTATAGAAACAAAGCTTATTCATCATCGCGTTGAAAGGAATATCCGTTTCATATCGCGATTTATTTCAATATGAATTAAGTGATTTGATATTACAACTTGTTTAAATCACTTAAATTTCATCCAGGTCCACGGCATCAGCATCAGAACTTCCTGAACTATTGATAATGGCCATCGCCAACGATATACCCCCTGGTAGCATTCATGAACTTGGCGTACACCTCGGTTTTGGCTTTGCTGAGATTGACACATGCCTGGCCGAGTCTGGTGTTGGAAACGTTGCCAGGGTACTGCTGCAGAAATGGAGGGCAACGCATGGTCAAGGAGTAGAACAGAAAAGGGAACTTCGGAGGATCATGGAGTCTGCCAGGCTAGGGGGTGTGGCAGACCTTCACCTCTGATGAACAGATGAGAGTATGTCAGATGGTATACAACACACAGTCGTATACATTGTATTGCTCATGTTATTTATGTAATTAAAATTGTTTCTAAAATAAAAGGGAAAACATTATCATTAGAATATGTGCAGACAACACGTGTCATATAGGCCATGTGAGTTCATATTTATTAGCTGTTATCTCATGTACCCATCTTATGGAAGCGTTTTGCAACCGGGTTGCCGCAGAAATTATATTTCAAAAAGTAAAGATAACTTTGTAATAACACAATATATCGGAACATTATACCTAAACTTAATATTATTATTTACAAACAAACAAATTTGACTCCAATCAACTTTTCCCCTCTTGAAAATGTTTTCTCGGCTAATTTTGCATTAGTAACCAGTTCATTCAAATTAAGTTAAAGGCATATTTTTGATTTTTCAAAGGTTTTGTTCGCTTGTTCTCCAGTTTTAGTTATGGGCGCGCTTTTAAAGATATTTGATTTTGTTTTGTTTTTATATTAGTAAACAGGTAAAGTTTGAGTGTTATTCTGGTAATTTTTTTTAGATTCATTGGTCACAAGTTGTAATGAACTGAAATTAATTTCCTCCATAATTAGTTAGTTTTTCTTTGTTTTAAAAGACATCATGGCGTATAAGACAGAATTTCATAAGATTTAGATCAAATCGAGTTGTAATATATTTTATCAATATTTTTCTGATTTAAATCGGCTAATGGGGATTCTCATGAAGTATACAAACATTTTAAAATGAAAACATAGAATTTTGTTCAAGTTTATAGGGGGAGAAAAGAAGGAACTGCGTACATACATTATCATGTACTCTAATGTGTCTGCTAGGTATTTTAAAGGAGGGGTGCAATCCCGGCTTTGATTCAGGTTTATAGCTTTAAATATGTGCCTTTATTGATATACCACACTCTTTTTTTCAAAGAAATCCTTAAGTTGGGAAAAAAAGGTAAATTTCATGCAACTTTTTTGCTTTATTACGCATCGGCGTTCCATGCTCCTAAAAAAAGTCATTTATAGCAAAGCGGAAATGTGCGCACGTGTCACCCGATTCATGACATCACATGCAGACCGCAACGCGGAGGAATGTGCATTGTTTACATGCAGAGCCTATGACTTGCTTGTAAAACAAACTCGTTTTTGCTTGTAAATTGAGGTTTTACTGAAAATGCTTAAGAATTGCTAAGAAATGAATTGTAGCACGATGCAGCTACACATCTGAGTGTATATCGTCCCATGATATAAACCTGAACAAATGTTTGCAAATATTGAAACAAATGGAAATAATATCTCTGTGTCAACGTGAGTATTGTACTAAGCGTGTACGTCTATGACCGAGCTAAACTGCCATTGCCTGCAGGTGACGTCACAAAGATGACGTCATTTTTTGTTCGCCCGGGACTCAGTTTTTTTACGGGGGTTCCGAAAGAGAATTTACAAGTTGATTTTTTTATTTTACCGGGTTTTCCCACGAGGAAAATATGTTTGTATTAGTAATCTTCATGAAAATCTACCTTAGATACAGTAAAACCCAATTTTGAGGCAGTTTTCTTGTCACCATACCTTTAAAGGTCACCTCCACAATGACTGTGCGTTCCTACTGGGCCTCTACAACTCATACAATTCCACAGAAATGCCATGATCTATGTCCCAGAATATGTAATATTACATTATTATGTTAAAGGGACTGTCCGCCATTTACAAATCGTCTAAACAGTTTCCAGTAGACGGATGGGGATTAATGTAACACACACACAAAAATCCAGATCGAAAAGCCCTGTAATTTGGATTCTACGAATGAAAAACGAATGCGTCCCTCCATCAACCTATATATCGGTCAATATTGTACTTATTCTTGAAAAGGCATTGTGAAACCGACATTTGTAAAGGTATGTCACGGAAAAGGGTGTCGAAATGAAGAATATACAATTACATGTAGGCCCCGTTGCAGAAAGAGATACAATCGATTGTAAGTTGCAATTAAGCGTAAGTCAGATCACGTGTTCTAGATGCGCAAATCTGATTGGTTGAAACGCGTAAATTTTCTGACTTACGATCAATCGTAACTTAAAATCGATTGTATCTCTTTCTGCAACGGGGCCCTGGTCAGTTTTAGCGAGGTTCGGATATTTTGTTTAGCATTCGCTTAAACCGTTGTTTTATCTGTGCGCGGGCCACGTAGTGCGGTTCTGTGCGCAGGTCACGTAGGGGTCACACGCAGCAACGTGGCACTCCGTGGAATCCATGCGCGAAATTTCGCACCGGGTAAATACACGTATAATGCATAATTAAACGCTGTCAGTCGTTTTATTATTTTGAGGTCTATAACTCCACGAAAAAGAGATTTCAAGCTATAATGTTGATGCTGTTAAATGCTGTTAAATGACATGTTCTTTCATATAAGACAATAACCTCGCAACTTTTTTTAATTTGGCTTGCAAAAGGTGGACAGTCCCTTTAAAAAGCTAAATTTGCTTACTTAATATCATTCCATTTGGCGAAAACAGCTAAACAATTTCTGAATTCTGACATTTTCTATGTTTTTCATCATATTATCGTGAAGTGCGCCGTCATCATGTTGACCTTGAATTTTGTTTATGATTGCAACATGTGGAATTTAACCTGCTTGACATGTGTTAATTAAATAATAACGGAATTAGAAAGGGGCTCTATAAGCCCCCCCTTTGACCTGGGATCACCTAAATATCATGGGCTTGATGTGATAACACCGACAATTTTAAAGAAAATACAACATTGATTTATTAACCCAAAGTCTGCCACATTAATTGGAAAGGTGGTTTGAAAGAAATGTATTGAAAGGCAAATACCTCAAACCTGCAGATTAGGGGGAATACATATAATAGTGCCACTCATTTATTTAATTTGCCATATGGACATGGTCAAGTACTCTATTGTGCGTGCATGCACAGCATTGGCACGTTTAGTTAGGAGTTAAATCGGTCCAGAAACATCCCTAATTATATCTGTTGGGAATACGTGTTGGGTCCACGCTCATTTAACAAATAAAAATGTATAAAGCCAACACATTCTAGTAGTGTAATATTGATTCATTGACAATATTTGCTTTATAAAAAATCTAGTGATTTAAATACAATAATAGAATGTAATACATTTATGTTCAAGTGAACCAATATAGAAAGCTCAATTTGACTTGTCAAGAAAGAAAATTATTAGGTTTGACATTATTGAGTCTGTTTTGTTTGTGTTTGTTTTCATGTATGTATGTGTGTGTGTGTGTGTGTGTGTGTGTGTGTGTGTGTGTGTTTTTAGTGTGTGTGTGTGTGTGTGTGTGTGTTCGCGTTTGTTTGTGTTTGGGAGTGTGTGAATAGAGGGAAAGAATGTGTGATTGTATGCTTGTTATTGTGTCATGCAATCAATACACTTGTATTGTTGTTGCATTAAGATATTTGAACCCCTATACTTTGTCTGGTTCGGAATGCAAGTATAAATTGTGCATGATGCCCTAATTAAACATGAATAAACAAAAATACAGTCAAACCTGTCCAAGTGGCCACCTGTCTTTAGCAGCCAAACTGCCAATAGTGGGCAAAAAACATGATCCCCTGCAGAGAAAAATAATGGACTGTACCTGTCTATAGAGGTCATCTGTCTACAGTGGCCACTTTTCTTATTTCACTTTGGTGGCCACTATACACAGGTTTTACTGTGCTCCCAATTTGTTTGAGTAAATCAGAACAAGGATGGGGATCCCTAGTTCATGACTTTGATATTCTTTCAAAACCCCAAAATGTACTGCTACGTACATATATATTATAACTCCCTCATTTGCATTTCTATCGTTCCGAACAATGTTCTTGCCATTATCAGAATACTCTAGACGAGTTTCACAATTACAAAATATTACCTCCTGCAAGATAAATCATATCTAATTACAATGTGTCCATAACAAAACAATGTGTACAAATTGTTTCAATTAATTGAGAATTCAATTTCACTTTTAATCTAATCATCTTCATCAAAAGGGACTTTACGTAAAGGGATAGTTGAGTTCTGGTAATGAGAGTACAGTTTTGGTCAAACTGAATTTAAGTAACCAAAACCTGCACCATTACATTACAAACTAATAGTTATGACTCCACCGTGCTCGAAAGGAATAAAACATTACCAATGAAGAGCCTGTTATCATTAAAAAAAAGAGCCGTTTAAAAACTCATCGGTTTCAACCATTTTAAAGAACATATTGGCATTGTGATGTTTTGTTAATATAGTGATTAGATAGAGAGATAATCAACAACTATTTAAAAACCTCTTTTTGTAAATCTTTGAAAAGAGGAAGCATTACAAACAAATTAACGGCTGATTCAAAATTATCGAATAATTGTGGGGCCCCACAATAATTACCATTTCTGAACCGATTTTGATCAAAAAAAGTTTATTCTGTCATTAAAATTGTATGCTCTTTCGAATTTGACACTCAGTTTTTAATTATCTCACAAAAAAAATATTTGTGCAGCGCCCTCTTTACCAAAACTCAACTATCATTTAACAGCATTTCACAGCATTTTGGTTCGATCTTAGTGGTTTATGACATTACAGACATGGGCATTGGTATTTCTTACCCATAAAATTATCATGTAAAATGATATTAAAGCCATATATGCGTGGGTTAGAATGGGTAGTCAGCAAATTCCAACTCGTACTCCACAGTAATCTCCCGAGGTAAACTCACGATATGTGTTGAATCGATCGAAGAGCGGTGCTTCTTATGAAATTGCATGCAGCACACAGCTGGTATCTATATACCGAGCGAATTGCTCGAGCGTGTTACGTAATAGTTTCGCTCGTAAACATCTCTGATGGAATTCCATTCGACCATGATTCGACTAGTACACATATTCCGAACCCGATTCGGGCCTTCGTGAAGTGGGAAAGCTTGCGATCGCTACTTATAACTGAGCCAATGGGGATTACGTACCGTGCGTAAACGTGCGCAATATGGATCCACGCGTCGAATATACCGGTCTGAATTCCCTTTAACCCATCCAGGCCTAACTCATTTTGCTATAACATGCTTTCTCCATAGAGTCCTGCCCGAGTATTTTCAGGACCAGCGACTGTCCTGAACGTTTAAACGGTTATATTGGTCATGTGTGGTTTTCCAATTGCCATGGTCTTTGAGAGTTATGATGAAGGTAGGCTTCTTCAGGTTTTTTTCTCGTAGTATGGCTAAACAACAACCTAGTACAATTAATAGTTAATGAACATGCATGCTCATAGCATTTCCTTGTTCGTGTATACTCATGAAACCACTTTAGTTAAAGTATTTTGTAATTTACACAAGATTATTTGCTGGCATGTCAATGTAGTGTTCACAATACTATGTTAAATTTAAATGACTAACTTATTTAGAAAACCCAATCGCAACATCAGTAAAAAATGAATCGTTATTTCATCTTATGTTTCGAGGGGTTAGGATTAGGGTTAAAAAAAAGGTTAAAAAGAAATCAAGGCAAATTTACCAAATCAGTGTATATATTTTGGTCGTTTTTTGTTGTTGTTTGCGAGTTGGTTTGTAGTATTGAAATAAATCGAAACCAACGCAATTTTACTGTGGGGAAAACCACTGTTTTAATTGCTATATTTGTATACGCGCTCGTATAAATCACCGACAACAAAGAGCACCCTTTAATAACTGGGTAGAATAAACGATATTAATTTATCACTCCTGAATGCACATCAAAAGTATAACACCATATATGTATTGCATATTGAACAATAAGGTTAGACACCAATTGAACAAAGGATAGTTTGGAAAGGGGAATTATCAGCAGCCCCGTTCAAAGTTCAACATTTTGAACAAACACATGTTTCTACAGAATACACAACACAAATAGTTTACGAGTGAATGATTATTATTATATTTCGGAATAATAACAATAAAGTCAAACATCGAAGTATAGACTATCATAGCATCGTATTCATCGCTTCTTTTCATTTGAATTCGGTATATATACATGTAAAGTCATGCAGACCTTTTCATAAGATTGTTCGTTTATACGTTCTGGTTTTGTTTGCTTTTGTTCACTTAAAAGAGCTATTTATAAGCGCAGTAGAGTATACATTTATAGTAGCTGCGCCATACAAATGTTCGTATTAATATTACAGCCATATTTCGCCAGTACCCAGTTATCGGCCTTCTTGAGCGTATATGTGTATTCAAGATTTATGTAAATGGGTATTATAAGTCATGTGTTATAATGTGTTATTTCTTTGTTTTAGTGATAAATTAATGTTTAAAAGGTGAATACATGTGTAACAATGTACAGAGACCATAGTGTAAAGGAAACACAATGTATACTTAATAAGTTAATTATATGAAAGTATTATTATATGTATAGACAGACATCCAATGCAGACTGGTGTAGATTTTGTGTGGCTAAATACCTGTCACAAATTAAATGATCGTTTTGGGAGAATAACACTTTTCATATCCCTTGTTACACTTTAATAAAACCTTCTTAATGTAATCTATGTTTTGGGGGGAAGCGACTCCTACATTCAAACAAGCCCGCAATTCTTTAATCAATTTCATAATGAAAGTAAATGGTCTGAAAATTAAATGGGAAAGTAGAATTTTGACTAAAAGGGTGTTTCAAGAAATCATTGTTCTGAGGTAGTCAAATAGTTAGTGTAATACTTGACCAAAACGCACACTAAATACCTACAAAGCATATACATTGTCGGGATGGTGTATATAATTTCTCGAGAACGAACTGCAGTGTACATACTATATACCAGTCTAACAACATTACGCCTATACCGTTCAAACGTTATTATAGGCATAGTGGGTATTTCCCACGACTATACATCGTTGTGTACAGCAGTCTGATTTAGTATGAAATATCCCATCACACAGATCACACCAAAAACGAAAAATTCGCGGGGAAAAAAAAAATCGATTAAGAATAATTATGAATCACAATGCAAACATTCAAAGGTCTATTTCAGTTTGTGTTTATTCGGATTGTTTTGTTTTGTTTTATTATTTATTTATTTATTTTTTTTTTTTTTGGGGGGGTAGTCTTTCGAATGTTTTTTAAACCCATGTGATAGAACAGTTAGTAAGGAATTATACATGAGGATGTTTTGTCCCAAAAACATTTGCATTCTGTCATATGTGATAATCCTTCTACTGGGCGCCCATTAGACCAACTTTATAAGACACAGGAATGTACAGGTGAATGTGGGAACTCTTGTAAACCCGAATGTTTATATTCAATGTAAAACATATTCGCTGGTTTATGAAAGCTATAAGACATCGTTTTTTGTATCGAAACTTTACAAAGCCCGACTAGTCAAATTAGTTTAACCTTCAAGTCGCTTTTATTTAATCATATAAGTTAAGTATAATTTAATGAATATTTAACACTTTTGATGAAAATCGAATCAATTTTGTTGGAACTCATGAACTTTGGGGCATTTCTGAAACGTTCCACCTTGATAAAAGTCTCTTTCAAGTTTAATCTTTTGGATTGTTTCGATTTACAGTGAAGCCAGAATACCTATCGTAATATTAATTTAGTGAACAAATGAAAAGGGGACTTTTATCATCATGCATCGCAGGTCAAGAGTCCAATGTATTAACAAACAACCGTTTCTACAAACTCGCAACACAAATAACTTGGGGACAAAGAAATACCGTATGTGTAAAAAAAACATCATAATAACATTAAAGGGATCTAGTAACTTTGCTGACATGTGCAAAAAGTGATGAATGGTTGATACAATGAAAATATCAAGTTGAATGGACGTAATATGGCCGAGTAATGAGCAAAAATGCAAAATGATATCCACTAACTCATTGCACTCACTTTGTACACGGTTTCGACGATCCAGTGGATAATTTAACATCTAAACACTTCAATCGTAAATATCTTTCTAACGAAAGGGAAATTTGAAAAACCGAAACATGTCCCATACTTTCATTGTTAATACGAATACAACAAGGTATGAGGGAACCGCTGGAATTCCAATTGGATGTTGAGGATTTGGACAATGTTAGTAAATCCCTTAAAGGGGTAGTTTAGTTTTGGTAGAGAGGGCGCTGCACATCACAATTTTGTTGTGAGGTAATGAAAAACTGAGTGTCGAATTTGAGAGAACATGCAATTTTAATGGCAGAATAAACTTTATTTGGTCAAAATCGACCCAGAAACGGCTGAAATATCAATAAATATATCTGATCTTATAATTATTTGGGGCCCAAATAATTAGATGATTTTTAGAAAAAAAAATTAAAAATGCTTGCACTTTTTCAAAAATTTTCAAAAGCGTTTTTTGAATAGCTGTTGATGATCTCGCTATTTAATCATTATATCAATAAAACATCACATGCATAATTTTGTATGAAAAATGGTTGACACCAATGCCTTTTTAAAAAGCGCCCTCTTGTGTTTTAATGGCTCGTTTTTAATGATAACAGGCTTTTTACTTAGTCGTTTGTAATTTTGTATACCTTTCGAGCATGGTGGAGTTATAACTATTAGTTTATAATGTTACTGTGCAGGTTTTGGCTACTAAAGTTCAGCCTTACCAAAACTAAACTACCCCTTTAACGTAACAAATCTAAGTATAGATTATCATACAAATATTGTTCGCATTGTTTCTGCTCAGCGTGTGAATTCAGTTGTACACGTATATTTGACTATGTAGTGATTGTATGGTTGGTGTAGCCAGATTTCGCCAGTACCCAGTAAAGGTCCACCTCAATTCTGTCATTAGAAACAAAATAGTTAGTACCTTATGTATTTACATATGAACACATAATGTGCTTATCTTATGAAACTGCAGTCATCAAAATTGATTTGTTTAGGTAGAACCACCATAGCATTACATGTTAGTGTGTTGAATATTGTTTGGTAGACGAACCAATTCAAACCTCATTTACTATTTATCTAAAATGATTTGATATCCATCAGGTTACGGTTACGGTTACGGTTAGGGTTGGGGTTAGTAAAGATCCACCTCAATTCAGCCATTAGAAACACATAGTTAGTACTGTATGGATTATCATATGAACACGAAATAGGCCTATGTTTATATGAAACTGCAGCCATCGAAATTTATTTGTTTAGGTAGTACCATCATAGCGTTTAAATTTAGTGTGTTAAATATTGCTCTGTAGACGAACCCATTCAAACCGTATCAACTATTTATCAAAGTTGAATTGATATCCATCAGGTTTGAATCATAAACGTTTATACAGCTTTAAACCAGCACAGGCTGACAATGTATCAGGGAAGCACCACCATTAAAGGGTCTTCGGCCTCGGTCTGGGGATTTTACGGTCACGGTTGTGTATCCCGACAAAGCGAAATTGCATCTGATTTATTTCATTGAAGTTTTCATTGTGGACTATGCCCCCCCCCCCCCCCCAACCAAAATGTTGAAGAAAAAAATCGACAGACACACGTAAAGGGAATTTAAACCAAAATACATCAGGTATGTCTCATTTACTGTGTGTCTCAAATCAGTCCGAACACGCTACGCCACTGTGTGCAGAACATGCCTCATTGTTTGGAATATAACTCGTAATATAGACATCGTGAAGCTCGATATTTATCTTGGACTTCGACAAATCACCGTTATAAAGATCACTTTTTCATAAAGGTAAGTTGGTTCATTCATAAAATATGACATAGTTGATGATATATTTATCGATATTAGGATAGATATATAGATTTATTGAATAACATAGTAATGTATTTTTATTATCTGTAACCATCATCTTCTTCATATTACAAACAATTAATGGGCTATATATGTGTGTCATCAAATCTACCCTGGTTATGGTCTTCTGGTATGTGCCGCATTAAGGGCAGTGATACTATTCTGGCCTATGTAAAGATTTAGATAAACCGAAATTTGACAGCCGCAAGCATATCAATACAGGCTAGTATGCGATATTACAAATAACATCTTTTTAGCTGCTAGCTTTATGAAAAACCGCGGGGTTAGCATCATTGAATGAAATTGGCGCGCGTCCAGAATTTTCCTGCGCCGAACTGGTAGTGACGGGTTTCCGCATACACGCTACATGTATAGGCATAATCTCGGGTTTATAATTATAGCAATAACATCAAGTGCGCCTATTTATTTTTCTTCTTTTTAACATAATTAAATTTCTGACAGTTTGAAATGTAATCAATTAATTATGTATTATGTTTAGTATGTTTACGTAGTGACATTCTTGTGTAAGTACATCAACTACACCTTTATATAAGTCTATGGCCTCAGTGCAATTTAAATTCAATCTATACATTCATAAGTAATGTGTTTTAAGAGGAAACGTTCTACTAAATTAACACATTACACTTTGGTTAGTATTAAAAAGATTAAAGCTTCTACAAACCTTACTTATATGCTGGCAAGTTTGCCAGAAAAAATATAAGGTTGGTAAAAGTGTTAATCTTGAATTATTAGATACCCCACTCGATAAAAGTAGTTTTCTGATTAAAATTACATACATTTGTTTAGATTAATTGACTGTTTAATTAAGTACTTTTGTCATTTTTGTATATATTATGATGCCGGCTTCTGTGTGTGCACCTCTAGCAAATTTAAATTATTAACAAAACAATACAAATATGGAGAAAAAAACATAGTTATGGAATATAACTGGTATGTTTTACCCAACAGAATGGCCTCCGGAGAAAGCTTATCTAAGAAGGACGTCGACAACATTCTGTGTTATATCGCTGATCAGCTATGGCAGGAAGAGCAGATTGAGAATCTGGGAAAAAGTCTTGACATAGACATTCCCAAGATTCAGAATTATATTAGGGGAAACTTCTCAGGTGGCCCAGGGGTAACCAACAATGGCACCAAATCCATGCTCCGGGTGTGGATGACTGATTTCGATAACGACACGTTCTGGTCTCCAATGAAAACGGCCTTGAAGGATGCACGTTTGAGCCGCATTGCCGGAGAACTTGAGAGAAAATATCCGCAACTGCGTGAGTGAGACTTCATTATGTTTTTGTTGATACATAACATAATATAACAAATGTATATTGGTACTGATTAGATATAATGATCGATTTTGTTTTCTGTGACAGCAGTTTCCCATGATTTTTAATTCTGCTTAATGGAATCAGAAGTAGTTTTGCATATCAAGCGACAAAATACATCCAAAATATTTGTGTAATGTTTTATGAACCACCAACGCATGATGACCAATACAACACAAATAATCAAATCAGTTAACTCAAAACAATGCATTATAAATTTAATCAACTAGTTTATTAAGTGCATTTATTGTCGCATTGGTCATACCTTTCTAATGCTACTGTACTACCACTTCTTCTCCACAGTTTCTATTGGAGATGATTCTGGGAGTGCTGGTAGCAGCGGTAACAGACATCAACCATCTTCCGGTCAAAAATCTGGAGGTAATTGTCTGAACTAAACCTAAAAGCTTGATCGATGTATACAACTTCAGAACAAGTTATACAATTAACAATTATGTTTGTGTTATCGTAACCACCTAATATACTTGTTAGTATATACAATGTTTGCGATATGAATGTACGCATGACTTATTGCAAAGTTCGTAACGGTTGCCATGGGGAAATTGTCCACACAAGATGACCACTAACCTATGGATGTGAATTTGAATAAAAAGTTATAGCCACATGGGGAAGGTTGGAAAAGACAAAAACAAAACATAGCTTTACCATATAAACCGAACGCAAAAAGTAACTACCCCCTAAACAACTGCTCATAATGATGTAAAAACCGAAATTTGTTTCAAGATGTAATCTTGCCACAATATTGTTACAATTGGTATGTACATTATTTGCGGAAATTAGATGGTCCAATTCAAAAGTCACAATGCATTGTGCGTGCCTGTACATTGTTGTGAAACAGCACATGTGGCTGAATGCATTGATTATGGTTTATATAAATAAAAATACTGTTTGATATTCCATTCATTTGTATTTTTGTATGGCACATGTGGTAAAATGCATTCATTGCAATTTTAAAACAGATGATAAACTGTCATGATGATAATACTTTTGCGAATTTTGAAATATGACAATTTTCTCTTGAATGTGTGCTCACTCAACAATGGATTGATGGTTACCTTTTTTAAATTGTTTTCTTAACTACCATAGGGATATTTTGGCAAGACGAAATCTTGAAAAGATTCTTGGTTATGAAATTATGGGCTATTGTTTAGGGGGTAGGTAGTTTTTGTGTTCGGTTTATATTGATGAACAAATGTTAACTGGTACATTAGTAGAACTCCCACAGTTTAACACTCGTTTCTCCCAGGAGAGAGATCACACAATACACAATTGTATTTTGAAGTCAAGATTTAAGCATCGAAGGGTAACATTTTCAGGCATTCTGAAGTGCACACGCGCATAAGCCCACCCACACGAAGAAACTCACATGCATACACGTACTCGGTACTGTTCGTTAGGAGGTTTGACATATTTGTATTAATACAATATAGTGCACAACCAACCCAGACATTTTACAAACGTACATTGTCTTGTCATTTGTATTCGCTCTGCAGGGCAAAACCTAGACGTGCAACAGTCAGGCGCTGATGTGAAAGTTACCATCGGTGGTCAGGTACATGGCAGTGTGATTGTTCAAGGACAAGTGGTTAACACATCGCCAAGGTATTCATTACTTTTGTTAAATATGTGTTACCAATGTATCCCCGAATAATGATATTATGTGAAATTACAAAAGCTCAGGGGTGGTATTCTGTAAGGATCTTAGGAGGTGAAGTTGATCTTAAGAGCAACTTTGGTATTCTGTAAGTTGCTCTTAGAGTTGCTCTTAAGACCAACTCTGAAAAGTTGCTCTTAACTTAAGAGCAACTTTTCGAATATGTAAATGTATGCAAATATATGCAAATAAGCATCCTAAGATAAGAGGTATTCT
Source organism: Echinarachnius parma (assembly GCA_037951105.1). Lineage (NCBI taxonomy): Eukaryota > Metazoa > Echinodermata > Echinoidea > Clypeasteroida > Echinarachniidae > Echinarachnius > Echinarachnius parma. The sequence continues at coordinate 69,413 of JBAMJV010006570.1, forward strand.
GTAGATGAAGATAAGAGCAACTTTTTGATCTTATCCCCGTTCCCTACGAGTTTGTGAAATCCCCATTGACTTTGTACACAACCCACTCGGTTCCCGTAGTCAAGGGGTTAAGACTGCCTACAACCAGTCTTAGTTTGAATTAAACACAACAAAAATAGGAAGTCCCCCCTCATCAAAACAGCGTAACTTTTTAACGAAACGGTTTTGAGCAAAATAACTTGGCAGAATTGTTTCTACACTTATTGACTAACTTCTGTTTTAACATTAAATTGGTCCGTCAAGTCATGCATGAGTGAGTAACATTTTGACTCTTGTGACTTTTGAAAAGTGACAATTTTGCCTTTAATGTGTGCTCACTCATGCATGACTTGACGGATCAATCTCATTTTCACAGAGAAGTTAGCCAATAAGTGTAGAAACAATTCTGCCAAGTTATTTTGCTCAAAACTTTTTTTACGCTATTTTGATTAGGGGGGGGGGGGGGGAACTTACTTTTTTGTTGTTTTAGAACACGTGATCAAAATGGCCGACGAATTATTGTTATATCAATTTTGGCGGCGGCAGGAGCAGCTAAATCGCAAAGGTCAATTTTAAAAATTAGAAGAAAATTCTCCCTCTATGATGCTCCTATCTACAACTTTCGTTGTATTTTCGCAACGCACTTTGATGACATGTTTGACTGCAGTTGACGTAATGCAATTTTGGACGAATTATTCTGTTACTAGGTGTGGTACAGTGGGTACACGATAGAATTATGATATGAATAAACAAACAAACCCGTTTATAAGCTGGTTGGTTTGTTTATTCATAATTAATTCTATGGGGTACACAGTTGCTAAGGCATAAGCATATTTTGCGCGCAAATTACTTATTGCGCGTTGTCGGTGCGCGCACGATGCGCGCAACACACTTTCATGTACCATCTATATTGCTCAGACAGTAACATAATGATTGACTGAAATTGACTTCATAAATGCACGTTTTTATTATTGCTCCTTGAGAGTTTGAGCAATAAAATAATTGTATACGTGTCCGTATTTAAAACATGTAAAAATAAATATGAACAAATATTTTCTTCAAACACTCAATTCTCATCTTAATTCCATCTCAAGGAAATAAAGGACGCTTAAACTTATATTTATTTTCTATGAGAGTTTGTACAATTACACATTTCTTTATTAACTGAAGTTTGTTTAAATGAGTAATTATAATATGATTGCTGTTATAATATCATACTGTTAAAAGATATGTTGTAGTACTGTAATATACTCTGCAACAATGTGAAAAAAAGAATATCCATGAACGATATAAACCAAATCAATCAATCAATCAATCAAACAATCAATCAATCAATCAATCAATCAATCAATCAATCACTCAATCAATCACTCAATCAATCAATCAATCAATCAATCAATCAATCAATCAATCAATCAATCAATCAATCAATCAATCAATCAATCGTGATGTGGCCACGTGGTATCTACTTGACAATTCTGCGAAATGATTAGTTGTTCATCAATGAAAACAAAGACGATGATTGGTCGAATGGTTATTAATGGGCGTGGCTCATGAATATTTATGAGCTAATTAATTATTCATTATTCATGCTAAGATCGTCCTAAGAGCAACTTACAGAATACCACTTAGGCACATCTTAGGGAGCTCTTAGAGTTGATCTTAAGAGCAACTCCTAAGAGCAACTCTAGGATGAACTTACAGAATACCACCCCAGATATTTAAAGGCACACTGTGTAATCATGTATTGTTGAATTGCAATTACATATATATATGCATAAATTATAAACCTAATATTGTAACTAGCATGTTGTAAACCACTTTATGAACACACGAAATTATACTACTGTACACATACATAAATGTCGTGCGAAATTTCATAAACGTTTGTTATTGTATGTTCCTCTAGTGGTGCAACACAGACGGTAGGAAGTGGCCAGCCTCACCAACCCGGTAAGTAGATAGATTTTCATTTGAATGTTGTTTGGTCATTCATCTGTAAAACACACAACATGATACCTAAAATAAGTCTGCATTGGCCACTTATTAACCAAAACGCAACACTGTACACATAAGTTGAACACGGTGACAGAAATATACCGGAACGATACCTTACACGCGAGGTGAAAAAACTGTTGCTATGCTTCTGTCCAACCAAGGAATATGACTGGGAATTGTTTGTGGAAACTATCATTGAAGGGTCACAGTGGTTCAGTGGTAGTACCACAAGTCTAGCAATCTGTAGGTTTCTGGTTTGATTTCCTCAAAATTCAATATTGGTATCATATTGATGAAAATCATTTATATTGTGCGCATACTCTGCTTTCGAGTTTATTTGGTAGGATACACAAAATAGTTTTTAACCGAATGACATCTTAGGTCAACGGGCACTTTATCACTTTATTAATTTTACATTGCAAACACCGTGTTGGAACTTTGAACGGTATTAACGAAAATATACCAAATTAGGGATATCAATGGGAGTCCACGTACGGAGACCCCGACAGCTTTTGGATTGTTGATCTCCATAATTATAGATGTTCATTATTATGGGCTATGTACGATAGGTAATACCTATTCCTCAGGGGAATGAATAAAAAGATCACCCCCCCCCCCCCCTGTTGAATGGGTTTCAATGACATATGTACGCTTTAATTGGGTTCCAAAGGCTCCCGGGGGATTTTGTATTTCAGCAGTTTAGCACCCTTGGGATGTGTTTTAAAAAAGAAAATAGTTTCAACTAATGAAGACAATTGTATCGACTTGCACACATTTTAATGTGATTTATATATTTCTGAAATTAAAATATGGAGGATAGTAATACAGGCCATCTCCCCCACCCCCCCCCCCCCTCCCCACATGATCGCTCAAGCAACATCTAAATCATTATAGATTATAATTAATATTTTCGTAACCGTACGGGTTGTGGTATGATCCTATCAATGCCAATAATCAGCCAGAAAGAAATGCACAGAGTTTGCGGACAGGCATACAATCCTTTGACCGAGATAACTCAAGTGTTAAGCGCTTATAGATGACATTGTATCATATTAGACACTTTATAAATCGAGGCTATTTTTATTATCATTATTACCATCTTTCTCATTGATATGTTGCATTTCAGAGGGAACACCTCCTTCCAGTCAAGTGAAAACAGAATCTTCGACACCCACAGCGGCCGAAGCAAGGTGAGACCATGCACTTACATGTTCACTTTAAAGAGATTAGACACTTTATTATAAGTAGTAGTATTTGTTTTAATGCCAGGGATAGTTTTAATTTCAACTTACGTCATTGTTGATTACACGATCGATTCCTAAAGTTTGCATGCAATTTTGCAAAAAGTTCAATTTTCATAGGAAAATCATTCCATGTAGTGAAAACAGCTTGGTCAGAATGTACAACTTTTACCATGTGTTTGATACTATATTGAATAGCGCCCTCATATCGTCATATGTTTATGATTGCAACCTGTATAGAGCTTGACCTTTTTGACATGTGTGTCAAATATGAATTTGGTCGATCTAATGATAAATAGTTTGGAAATGGGGCATTACGCTCCGCTCCCTTGGAATTGGAACATCAAAATACATTGGGTTCGATATGGTTAGCGTTCGTGTATATAAAATATGACGCCTCCCTCTATGTGAAGCCTATGTGATAAGCAATATACCCAGTAACTTAAAATTAAACATGTGTCTCTGTTCATTCAACTACTCCAGGGTGAAGCTGACGGAAAAGCAGTTGGATGAGTTAGCGGACAACTTCCCCTCCGACGACACGCCATACAAGTCATTCTGCCGTCTTATTGGGATAAAGGGTAACAAAGCAGACAATATATTCGACAAGCATCACAATAATCGGATACGGGCCGTGAGAGATTGTCTACAGATGTACAAAAATCGTACTGGTGCCTTTCAAGACGATCTCCTCAAGATTCTAGATGAAGCGGAGTTAGGCGACTTAAAAGAGTGTATTCAGTAGAGTCATCAATTTACTATCCATTTGGCGATTATTAAACCGAATACAAAAAGTAACTACCCCAATTAATATATGCTCATTGTATTCAAGATGTCATCTATAACGATATGTGTGCAGTTGTTGTGTACATTTTGGATACAAATCTGATATATTAATCGCATCTTAGCTGAATGAGCACAGATCAAAGACAAAATGACCAAATTCAAAGACCCCGATGCATGCCTATAGATTGTTGTGAGCTAATGCATTGATTATGGTTATTGAACCTACGCTGTTTGATATTCATCCATTTGGATTTTTGCTGTGGCACATGTGGTCAAATGCATTAATTGCAATTGTCATACAGCGCAATTTGAAACTTAATAATACTCATTAAGCAAAATACAATAATAATATTACTTTTGCACACTGATATTGATGAAAATGTTATCCTTATTGTGTGCTTAACTCAATCATGGACTATTATGTACATCTTAGTTGTACACATTTTTTTCTAACCTCTATAGATATATTTTGGCGAAACGAAATTTTAAAACGATTATTGGTTATGAAAATATGAGCAGTATGTGGTAGTTACTTGTTGTGTTCGGTAAAAGATGATTTCGATGTTGACTTGTTAGTCATTCAATATTTGGGAGATATATGCATATATAACTGTTTGTAATGATAAAGCATTTGCGAATTTTAATGATGGTAGCTCGATTTTTAGGTAGCATATTTAATCCATTCTGAATGCGACAAGTGATGCATCAATATAGTATTTGAAATGTTTTGATAATCAAATTAAATACTAAATGATTTGTTAAGTAGTTCGTCATTATACATAATAATACATTAGTTAAAATCTACCCCCAAAATACCAGAAAGTAACACATTTGTTAATGTTTAATTCATCATAAATAAATAGATTTATATTTCTAGAAATCAAAATAAATATATCAATCACCTAAGTATCAAGCCTTTTATCATTCAAAAAAGCCGATAAAACACAAAAAGGCGCTCTCTAAAAACGCATTAGTTTTAACAATTTTATATTGAAAAATTGTGCATGTGATGTTTATTTTTAATAAGGTTCAATTAGAGTGATCAACAAAAAAAAAAATTTAAATTCTTTGAAAAGTGTACGCATTTTAAATTGTCCTAAATTATGCAATAAATGTTGAGTATCTAATTTTTTTCTGATCGAATATATCTTTTGATATTTCGGCTGTTTCTGAACCAATTTTGATTCAATAATGTATATTTTGTGATCGAAATTGTATGCTATTTCAAATTTGAAACTCAGTATTTCCATTACCTCACAAACAAATGTAACCCCCTTAAAATGTGGGTTACTGTATATGCCTCATACATTTTATATTGCTTGCTGCTATAGATCAGCGACGCCTCCCCATCCCCTTTAATAACCGCCCTCTCTTTTCTCTTCATCCATTTCCCCCTCTCTTATAATTTGGGCTTGTTGGCTTTTAAATAGTGGTCATTCTGGTTATTGCGTAGGCTTTGATGGTATTAGTGTCCAGAAGGACACAATGAGTAGCGCTTGTCATAAATGTATTAAGGAAGGAACCGTTTGTTTGGCTAGGGAGAAACTTCTTTCATGGCCAAGTTTTATTGATGTTAGACCCCTACACTTACTGGTAGGGTACATGTGTATTATTATTTTAAAGGTAGCATACTATGTTTGCTATCTGATGAGATATGAACTTTGTAGTTTAGTGTATTATAATGTACTTTGCTTTATACGTTATTACTTTAAATACATACATGTACACGTACGTTGTGCATGTACTTTTGATATTGTTGTTTATAGTTGCAGAAACACTGATAATTGATTCGATTTTGAAGAGTTGATACAGTAATCTTGATCGTAATATACAAGTGTGTTATGATTAATCTTTATGATAAGTGTATTAAAGGTTGAACACTACTTTGATGTGAGAATATAGTGGTAAGATTAATGTTGTGTTTTAACATATTACATTGAAACATTATTGCAACATCGATACCCTAAGTTTGGATATATATATTATATTCACTCACAAGTGGTTTACCTTGAGTGTATTCAGTAGGTACCACACATTCTCTTTAAGTGGATCTGCCCTTAACTGTGATTTATTTGTTATGTTCATAAATGTGCTGGTACATGTAGGTCCATGCCCTTTTAAATGGATCCTTTGTTCATAGGACTGGTCTACAGTGACCATGGCTCCTATTGAAACCCCCCCCCCCCTTTACTATGGTCACCCCAGGGAGTGACCATTGTCCAATTATATTGCCCCTTCCATGAATGTATTAAAGAAGGGGCCAATGAGATGAAGGGATATTAACATTAGTTGAGATGATAATTCCCGATTGGTCAGGCACGTTAAATATACTTTTGTGTGTTAAAAAGTTTTGTAACGTTTAACAAAACTATGTGATTTAGTAGGCTCACCACCATTTGCCTTCTACCTGCCATTGCTACACTACATGTTTGGACATTCTTTTTAAGTTATGGACTGTGCGCTCCAAAGTTTATAAAGGTTGATTGAGTGAACATTCTTCCTTTGATTTGGTTATTTAAAACTCTAGTTTATAGAACTATATTGATATAGTTTTTGAGTTGAATATTAATATGTCGGTGTGAGGAGAGTATAGTTAATTCTTATCCTCGAAGCCCGATATAATTGGAGTTGTTAGACATAGATGTCACATCACAGTCACTATTTGAGACGATCCCAGAAGAATGAACGAGTGTTGGCTCTTTTGTATAGGTAAGCCAGATCATTTTGTTTTGTATACATTCTGAATGTGTGAATGTGGTTGTTTAGAAGTAATATGAGTAACTAGATGCATTAATTATGTTTATTTAATTGCATGCAGAATACGTCTTGTATAATATACTTTCAAATGAAGTCTTGAGTCAAGAATTCCAATATTATACTTCTTGTTTGATAACTCTTGTTTGGAGTGAATGTTTGATGAGATTCGTAACTTAAATAGATTATGTCTGATGAGCATTTAGATTTGTGTACAGATGTATATGTGAACTTGATTGTTTCACGAAAATTGTGATATGAATATGTTAGGCTGAATAAGCAAATTAAAGCTGCTTATTATATTATAAATAGAGTGATCGTCATTAGAATTGGCGCACTTTAAGGCTTGACCTGATACTGAGGTCATGGATTATTATGTCGGGGAAACACCCCTTGTGCTATAAATAGTTTTGATGCCCATTACAGGGCTGAGGGAGTCAGTCATAATATGGATACGAATGATGATATTATGTTTACTAACACTCTATTTATAGTGTACATGGTCACTGGTACAGTTTATTCCAGGAAAGTTGAGCTGCGCGTGAATGCACTATTAATCCAAATTGCGATATAGATGATAGCACTATATATATATTATAGTGATTATTAGAATAATAATGATACGATTATTATTCCTGTCTTAAAGTTGATCTTTTTGCGGAACTCCGAATCAAGTAATGCTGTTCAGGTCGCTCAGATAGCCACAAGCTCACTATTTGTGTTGCGGCAGCATTACGGGCTTATAATGTGATTGACACTAAAACTTTGTTGGATGGAATGTACTCTGACCATGTAGACTATTGCATGCGTTATTATATATTTACTAACATTATGTTATTCTTTGAATTAGATGAAAAGCCAAATTGGGATTACTTTTTATTGAGAAACCTTAGGGTTTAAAAGCTAAATGCTTGCATTACATATTTAGATGAATTATGTAGTTATACTTTAGTATGTTGTATTGTATTAGAGAAAGCTTTGTATTCTATTTCTTTTGTATAGCCCATCTTTAACGACGCAGACATCAGACTGGGTCTGATAAACTTCACTTCGGCTGCGCGACATTTGCAACCATCCCTTCTTTCTACATACCAGTTATCTTCCAGCTACGAATAGCGCGGAACTAAATAAAATAGAACTTTAAAATCGCGAGAACTTTAAATTTAAGATAATAAGCTTTAAGTGCCGGCTTTAGGATAATTATAATTAAGTACATTTGTTTAAAGAATTCTAGTATAATATTGAGTGTTAGCATATATGTTTATATGCATGAATTATTCTGTGTGTGATCATTGATTATGAACATACTATTTTGAATTGCCTTAATTGACAGCAAGCTAATAAAGGCATTGCCGGATTATTTCCTTACGATTTGATCCAACGTGTGATTCTTTTATTTATGAACCTGGGACGTGTGACATACGGGTTACACAAATATTTCTTGAAGCGCCTTGTATAGCAAAACTATCCCTTTACTATTATGGTATCCGATAAATCGTTTGAAGTGTGATTTTTGGATACATCCTTTTTCTTAAGATTGCAATGAAAAGGAAACGTTTCGATATCATGAAACATAATATGTGTTGCCGCTATCGAAAACTATGTATTATCAAATATCGTATTTGTATAGCCTGTAATAAGAAATTTAAAACAAATTGTTTTATTTTCAAACACCGATCAGTTTAGAATGTATGAATTAATTAGTGTAAATGTCTATCAAATGCTGCAAAGAATGCATATTCCTAAATTTTACTTATTTTGAGAAATTACAGGATGGGATATATTTCGATATTTTTTTTGAAAAACATGAAATTCGATATCCTCTTTTGAAATTCAATTGTACAGCGTATACAAGCGTCAAAATAATTTCGTTGATGGTTAGTAAAGAACAAAAACAATGCACATTTATCACAAGGACAAGCTCCCCTGGAATATTAAATATGTTTTGCTTTTTCATATTGAATAGAATTCACCCAATAATTGTAAGCTAAAATGAGACTGTACGTTTGTGTGAAACATTCAGTTATTTATGGAGTAATCATATGTGATTATAATTTGTCGACATGTACAAAGAATGAATTTCCAATTTGTGGACAATAAGTTAAGAAATATAAATCTTATATAAATATATTGTCTTTGTTAAAAAGAAAAACGTGTCATTAAGCAATATGTTCGTCCCATCACTAGTAACAGTTTACAGGGTTAAGTAGTTATCACCGCACAATGTCCATTACTGTCAATTAAATTTGTGTTTGGTTTATTTGGACTGCTACTGTCAGTTATTAAGTTAAACATATTTGCTGCATATAATATTTTCCTCATAGTTACCATAATAGTGTTGATGTCTTACTTATACATTGTTATACTCCAAGTAGGTTTGGTTAATTTTTTTCCCTGAACATGAAATAATATATTATTGTTTTTGTATACTGTGTATATCATTTATACATTCACAAGTCATTTTACGGCGAATACAAGAAATGTAAAAATAATACCTATTGCAAGTCAATTGTTGTTTGTATGTGTATTATATACGTTTGTGAGTGTATTCATGTATGCGTATGTGTTATGTAATATGCATGTTTTATTACATATAATGTGTGTGTTATGATTGGGCATTTGTGCGTTCTGACAGTGAGTGTTTGTATGTGTATCTGGGCATTCGTTATGTTGTGTCCGTATGTGTGTATATCTTTTGAATTGTGTACTTATTCGCATCTGAGTGAATGTTTGTTTTAATGTACATGTGTGCGTGTACTCAAATTCGCATCTGAGTAAATGTTTGTTTTAATGTACATATGTGCGTGAGAATGTGTGTAATGTCTCATCCAGCTAGTGGCTTTTGTGTATGTGTTTCATGGTCATGATGGTGCGTGCGAACAGAGTACATCTGCTTGCATATACTACTGTATGTACTGTTTCCCCATAATATTATGCCTATACATATCAGTACCTCATTCGTGTGGTATGAAGTGATGTTCCTGAATCAAACCGACTTAACTTACAAAATGGGAGGATTTAATGAAATGATTCAATCAAATACTTCAGAGACATGTTGGAAATGTAATTTAATCACTACATTTTACTCCGTTCTTGTTTGACGATAGCTGAAGTTTATTTCACACATTGTTGTTCTTCACCCATGTATAATATGGGTACTGCGTGAATTAGGGTGTGCATTGGCGTACCCAGGGGTGGGGGGTTCAAATCCCCCTCTTTGACCAAAAAATGGCTGTTTTGGGGTATGAACATGAACCCCCCCCCCCCCCCCCCCCATTCAAAATTTAGCCGGTCTCGAGACCACTTTTAAGCGGTCTCGACCGTCTAAAACCCGGTCTCGACCGACAAAAACCTGGTCTCGACCGACTAAAACCTGGTCTCTGCCCCAAACATTTACGAAGATCTACGGTCTCGGGCTCGAAAATGTTTCGGACACCCCCCCCCCCCCCCCCCCCCCCCCCCTTCCCACTGAGAGGGGTTCTCAACTTTGAAGGTACTTGGTCTCGAAAATGTTGAAAGTACGTGGTCTCGGTCTCGAAATTTTGTATGGTACTCGGCTTGGATTTTTTTACAAAATAACCCCCCCCCCCACCCCTTTAACAAATCCTGGGTACGTCACTGTGGGTGTGTATAGTATAAATTCACTAACACCTGCTGCAATGCTCCCCAGTGGAGTGGAGAGAGTTTGCAATAAAGTGTGGAGGTGTATCCGAGGACCGAAGTAATACAATGATATCAAATGCAGGTCCTCGAGAGGCTAACCTGGATATAATATAAGACAAATCTTGATAATGATAAATTACAACAATTTACAATAACGAATATTTGACATATTTAAATATGTAAAGGGGTACATATTCACCATAACGTAATGTAGTCAAGTGCACATGGCAGGATATCATATTTAAATCAACACTGATTGCATTGCCCTATTATGTTGCATTAAATTGTGGGATTCCCCGCTGCAACCATGACAACGAGCATCACCAACTGTGTATGTACTCTGCCTTCATACTGAGCACAGTCACTGAACACGAATGAGTTGCGCATACATTATTATCACTGACTACGAATTATTCTGCAAACAATACATTCGATTCATATTCCGTGTGTACCAATTAAAATGTATCACGCGGAAAGGTGTGTTTCGGGTATTTAGATGGTAACCAGAAATAATAAATTCAGTTCTATATATATGTATACATATACAGCGGCACATTGTGCAAACAAAGTCTACCCGCAAGCGCAAAACACAAAACAAATCTTAATATTATCATACTTCAATAGAATCGGAGTGCACGTTGAGACAGAAGTATATTTCAATAACACTATTAGTTGACAAAGTCTGATTGGTAATCGATCAATGTAAATTAGCCGATTGAATTGTGTCCATAAAATGAAATGAACCATGCAGAGACCAACGCGGGGGTGAGGCTTGTTGAGTGTTGGGATGCTGATTCCTGATACACTGCAAGATGTGTATTCTGTGAACCACACAACTACACAAACTTGCACAACTCGTTTGCAGTGTAGAGACCTTCGCATAACATTTTTTTTTGGTATGGTTATAAATGTGACTGCAATTTGGAGGTTGATTTGGGAGATTTTCGCTGCGTTATACACGATTACACGTATAAACAAATATGAATGACAAAAATCAATAATGGAAACAATGAAGTCATACACCGAGGTTTTATAAGTATACATTATTTTGTTGAAAACCCTCATTTTAATACCCGTTTATTCCAGTTTCAATTCATTAAATCTAACAATCTCCAGGTAACTAAAGAAAAACAATGCATTTGTTGGACAAATAATTTATCTTTTACACAAGTTATGATTTCATTTTAATGTGTACGATGTAATTTAAAAATTATTATATATGCTTTTGTAATACTAGAAAATAGAGAGAACTGATCTCGACTAGCACTTGTGCTAACTTCCGGTTCTCTTTAACAACACTTTTAACTTTTGTATAAATATAAAGTAATCGTTTACAGTTTGTATTTTAATAATATGTCTTGGATGTTTCTTATAATGTACATGCTATACGATATTGTTTTTTGTTGTTGTTAATAAACTTCAAACTTCAAACGATATACAGTTCAATATAGTATTTATGCGCCATTATCTACTTAACTAATACGGATCCACTTGTAATCGGTTTCGGCCATCTAAACCAGTCGTAGCGGAAACGTACGTTAACTGGACAATTCATTATACGCGCAGTACCTGCATTGTGTCCGCAATAGGAAAAATGTCGATCACATGGTAACGTGGTACCTCATTTTCTATGCAATTCAATTGTAACCATCATCGAGAATAGTTAAAGGTAAGTTATGTCTTTCATGATTCATCAACCATATATACAGAGAAAATGAATGTAATGTATGTATTTGATTTCTAACGAATATGTGTTGTTCGTTCTCTATATACCATTTGACCATTTGTCTGCTTACGCTGTGACTATAAGTTCGAATTACATGATACAGCTTAGTCTACCAACTGAATTTACGTGAAATTCAGAATAGTGGTAATACACAGCACATTGCTGACCATCCTAATGGGTATGGAGTCTGAAGTTGATGTGGCCCTTTTCATTATTACACAAGGGGAATGTGTTTGTCACATCATCCAAATAGTGTGTCAATGGAAATGATATGGGTTGGTTATGGAAGATTGATTAATTAAAATGTTGAATTATGAATAAAGATCATCGCTTTTCTTTGATTGTATATTTTACCCCAACATGACACATAACTCTTGAGCGCAACCTGATTTTGACAATACAGATTAGAAACCATTCATATTCATTAAAGGGTACCTCCGGACAGAGATTTAGCTCTCTTACATCAAAGACATATCCCAAATTAACATACAAAACAAGTCTGTGATCCTGAAAGTATTTCTACATTGCTAGGGAATCATTTTTAATATCACATATCACTCATTCTGTCAGCGCAGTTCCGATAACGACACCACTTAACGATCCTCTTATTGATCGCATCTGCGATATATCGCAGCAAGCAGAGAAAATCTCGAAAATCGCTTGTGTGCGCGCGCTGCTGCAGCACAGTGCGAATAGACGGAGCTATAAGAGAGAGTGAGAGAGAGAGACACGAGTAGCGCTATAAGGCCATAAACAATAAATTGTTGAATTGGAGTAACGGGCAACCAAACATTAGGGTAGGTAGGTAGGTTTTTTTTTTTCAGGATTCGCAAATTACACAAAAACACATATATAACACACAAATAACACATATCGCAATTGGAATTTTTTTTTTTATTATTATTTTTTTTTAATCAGAAAAAACCTTTAGGGTCGGCGGGATTTTTAGGGTCGGGCGGGTTGCGAATTTGCGTTTCCCAAACCATTCAGCAACTCCTTGTGAATTAGCGACTTGGTCAGAGACCATGTGCATACCCGAAATGTCCGACTTGTATAATTTCGAACATTTAGTCGAGTGCCGAACGAATAGCAAATACAAAAAACATTGGACCAAGGTACGATTCGAACCAGGGATCTCTAGCGTATCAATCTAACTCTCTATCCACGGAGCTATTTCGGATTGCTTGATTGGTGTTGGTTTTTAATAATATTTATACATAACACTAACCTTTACCCTAACCCTAATGTACAAGCAATAGCATGTATACATATTGCATGCATGCAGAGATATGGTGCGATGCGGTGGCCGTGGCTAGAGAGCAAGCACGCGCGAAACGATACTAACTATCGCATGGGCTATGCGATAAATCGCATACTACCATAATAACGTACACGTATTGATTGAGCGGTCGTGCAAACAAAGTCGCGCGCGCGAACCAGTAAATAGCCGTGGTTCCGTAGGTCGTAGTAATTAATTGCATTGTTCTCAAATTACAGAAACATATCAGACCCCATGAGAGTATGATTGGTATTCAATTATAGTACCAAAACAACTAAGGATTGGTTTTATCATGCCCGGCGGTACCCTTTAACGAACCAAAATATCATTAGATTGTTTTATAATATGAAAAAGGGTGAATGTATGTGTATTAGTAATAAGATTATGAATTGATCAGACATAATCATTCACATTTGTTATGATTGATTAGAAGAATCGGGTTTCGCCTTACTTGAATCAATTTGTATTACCTTATAAAGAAACGATGCGTATTGATTTTGGCACAAAATGTTCAATATGATATACACTCAGCAAAAAAAGAAAGTGAACACTTTTTCAAGTTCATATTTTTCATATAAGATTTTATGAAAAATAAACAAATTATATATCAAATTAAAGGATATTTAATTGGCTTTCGACTTGGTAGGTGAATACAAATTGAAACTTTACGCATGAGTGAACACATTCATTTGTCTGTTCCAAGGTACAAAAGTAAAAACTGCAAAATTGCACAAAAAATATAAACATTCATATTGCACAGAAAAGTTCAACAAAACATGATAAAGGTTTGCATGGTTCATTGCACTTGAAAAGAAAATTATTAAAAAGAGTAATCGTTGTTTGTTTAGAGTCAGGTTCTTTTTTTCTTTGCAGTGTTTCTTTCTTTCTTTCTTTAAAGTCAATATCTTGTTGGGCCACCATGACTGTTAAACGGCGAATGTTGGATATCACTCCGTGTACTCTCTCCTGTGATAGGTTTCTCCACTCCTCGCGGTCAGGTATACCGACCCAGGTCTTCAAGGGTGTCACCAGGTCGGATGCGCCCATTTACGGCCTTTCCTAGTTGGTCCCATATGGCTTAGATAGGGTTCGTATGGGGCAAGCAGGCTGAGCAGGGATCCATTCGCTCGATGTTGTGCTCCTCCAAAAACTGATGGACAACTCGAGCGGGATGAGGATGTGCGTTATCGTCCTTGAAGATGGTTTTCGGATTCCTCTCCACGTATGGCACTACAACGGGTTGGAGGATGTCACTGATGTACAGTTTTGCATTCAAGTTGCCGTTGAGGATGACCATCTCTGTACGGTCCTCATCCGTGCTGTCTCATACCATGATACTCCCTCTGTGTCCTTGCTGCACTTCCTTGACACAAGCATCCTTGAAGTGCTCATTCCTCCTCCTCCTCCAAACATGAATTCTGCCGTCGCTGTTTTGCAGACAGAAACGGGACTCATCTGTCAAGAGTACTCGGCGCCATTGAACCCTTGTCCATCTCACATGGTTCCTTGCCCACTAGTCTTGCTTTTCTGTGTGCAAGTGTGAAAGCGGGTTTTTTTCTGCTTTCCTTCTGCTTTTCTTATGGTTTGTGTTGACACATGGCGAGCACCTTGACCTCTAGCTTCAAGTGCAATGAACCATGCAAATCTCTATCGTGTTTTGCTGAACTTTTCTGTACAATATGACTTGTAAATCTTTTGCGCAATTTTGCAATTTTTACTTTTGCACCTTGGAACAGACAATTGAATGTGTTTACTCATGCGTAAAGTTTCACTTTGTATTCACCTTCCAGGTTGAAAAACAATTAAATATCCTTTAATTTGATACATAATTTATTTGTTTTCTATACAATCTTATATGAAAAATATGAACTTGAAAAAGTGTTCACTTTCTTTTTTTTGGAGTGTATATATATATATAGTGAATGAGGGTCTTTTTACTATATTAGAGCCACACTATTCGGATTGTGTGTATAATAACAGTGTTTCCAGTGGTGTAACGGTAGCAAAAGTAGTAGCAGTAATTGTGTTGGCTGTAGTAGTAGTAGTAGTAGTAGTAATAGTAGAAGTAGTAATCGAATAATAGTAGTAGTAGTAGTATGTTGTAGTAGTAGTAGTAGTAGTAGTAGTAGTAGTAGTAGTAGTAGTAGTAGTAGTAGTAGTAGTAGTAGTAGTAGTAGTAGTAGTAGTTAGTAGTAGTAGTAGTAGCAGTAGTACTAATATTAATGTTGGCAGTTATAGTTTAAATTCAGACGTAGTATTGTTGATGTTAATTTATGGTTGATGTCATGGTGGTAGTAGTAATAATATTATAATACTTGTGTTAGGTTGTTAATGGTACATTTATTATGGTACATAGTGGTTTTAACATTGTGATTAACAGATAAATTAAAGCAAATTTAATAAGCAAATATATATTTGTGTTGCTAGACATTGGACCCGTAACCTTTGCTGTGTAAGTCAAAGACCCAGAGTGCAAGCACTTCCCCCCCAAAAAACCTTTTAATGCTCTTGCCCGGCATAAGCTAAATGTTGACACAAGACCCGTATTATCTGACCGTTGGCTTGGTTCCTTGTCAGAGCCGAATTTTCTTTGCTCATGTTCAATTAGAAAATTGTTTGAGGTGCAAAAACGGTAGATATGTTATATAGACATTTATGTGATTAAGTCTTGCTTGCATATTCTTATAACGGATTGTTTGTATTGTTTGTCTAGCTTATTCGCATTAAAACCACTTTGGTTTCTAAACAACACAACATAACAAAATGCGTTATGTTCTATCACACATGATGGCTACCGGGGGATCTTATTCTTCGAACGAAATCGATGACATTCTAGTGGACGTGGCTAAAAAGCTTCCTCAGGATGCTCAAGTTGAAAGGTTGGGGAAGAAACTTCAGATTGAGATTTCCGAAATCAAGAGATACATTAAGCAGAATTACGTTCACAGTGGGGTGAGCTGTGATGGGACAACATCAATGCTCCGTGATTGGGCAGTTACTCGTCGAGCTACAGAGTTTTGGCATCTACTTAAAACAGCTCTGGAAGATGCCGGATTGGTCCGGGTCGCTGAAGAAATTGAGACCAATTATCCCATACTTCGTGAGTATAAACATAGTATATCGGTCGACTCTACTTTTATGTTGATATTTATTGTTTACAAATAATTATGAATGTATCCATGTCAGCGATGTTGATGCATGTTTATTCACCTGTCTAGCCTGAATGACACTGATCGAAATCAGCGATTAATTGTGCATATCTGAACAAATGAAAGTCTAAAGTAAAGACGTTATTATATGGATGTACATACATATGGCATTACATTACATTAACATGTACAAATTGTACCTATGAAAACGCCATTTTATATGATTTATTACTTTATCACATATAATTATGTGATTATTATTTGACATGTTGTATTATACTAACGTATTTTGGAAAAAGGACAAATTTGAAACACAAGTAATTGTTTTGAAAGTGTTGATCGTTTCGATGCATTATAAAGAGGGACGATACTATGATTATAAAATCAGTGCATTTTACACCGAATTCAGTATTCACAATTGTTGTTTTTCACAGTCACTATACCATCATAGATACTATCAAGTGATGCACATTTGATCGGTTTTGAAAGGTACTGTATTTTTTATTGGCGAATTACAGTACGTGAGTTATGAAGGGACAAATATTCACAACTGTTTAATCAATCAGCCATTTACATCTTTCTTGCACCCGTATTACGCAGCTCAATAGGTTGGCATTATGCAGACAAGAGCCACGATTAGTACTAGTACTGTGTTAAGCGGTCTGATTAGTATGGGAAATCGTTTTGACTCTCATCAAGATACTAATGTCTCACCTTGTTAACCTATTGAATATCATCTCAAATTGGACAATTCATATAAATGGCCAAGTCTGTTTTGACAGCTTATACAGAGTAAGTAATGCAACATTTCCTACAATGAACATACAAATACTTGGTAAGAAGTCAAGCGTTGCTACAATCATTCACCTCTTATGCAGAATGGGCAATTTAATAATTCATTGCAATATGTGTTTTATCTCATACAGGTGCCAGCACTGCCCCGCAAATTCCTCGGTAAGAATTGCTTAGACATTTTAAGTATAATCATTTCCAAGAGTACGATAAGATAATAAGATAAGCATTATCGTATCGTAGTACAGACATTACCAATATTAGTTAATATCGAAAGCCGATAATTACAACGTATACCAAATGATCATAAATACAATATATGTTCCGTCTCGTTTCGAAGTCACTTGGCCATGTTGGCCGAGATGTGTGATTATGTTTTTGTTATGGAATATTTTGTTAGGCCGTCTGTTCTTGTGTTTGTTGGTTTATTTGTTTGTTTGCTTGTTTGTTTATTACAAGCCGCGAATTATATATATGAAATATATAAGAAATTTTAGCTGAGCACATGTGCACTTCAGTGCAGGTTGATTCAGTAATATACTTAGATGATAAAACACTACAGTAAATGAGTGAATATTGGTTTAACAAAATACACCACATGACAACATTACATTTACCATTACGGATTTTCTTGAGCGTTTAAGTTGTTCCTTTTTAACAAAAAGTGCACGTTACCACTGTCATGACTGTGTTGTGTGTTTTGTCAAAACACCATTAAATATATTTGGTTCATTATCGTTTCATTACCATGATTTCAGGAGCAGTGCATCATCAGAGCAGAGGTTGACAGATGCCTTTATTCTTAATATAGCATCCCAGATACCTAGTGATATGTATGACAAACTGTGCAACGGGCTTGGCAAGAGTTACACCGAAGCCAACAATATCCTGACAACGAACAGGGGAAATCCTACAGCCGCGACTACACAGGTCCTCATGGCGTGGAAAACTCAGCATGGGGATGGTGCCGAGCAAAGAGAGAGGCTTCGTCTCATCTTTCTGTCTGTGGAACTGGGACTTATAGCACAAATGTTTTAGCAAGCAAGAGTACAAATGAATTACTCTGTACAATTGTATTACGAGTGAGCGGTCAGTTAGGCTGTCCAGACTGCAATGTTGCAAATAATTGTTAATCAACGTATACTCGATTTGTTGTATTAGCTACACACTATTGATACTTAATATTTCGGTTCTATACCTCTGTATACAGGAAAATCGGTTATTAGAAAGAGGTAACTTTATCGCTTTTAAAACTACGAGTCGAATATTATATTCCTTCCAAAATATTTGTGTTCAAGCATTTTGTATTTAAATATAACAAGTTAATCTCTCTTGACACCAATCTACCATGGCTGCTAGATCGTGACGTTTATGATAGCACACCACATGCGACGATCGTCAGCTACTCAGTACAGCACTGATGTCGGCTGGCTATTTTGTAACCATAATCTTGATATTCATACCGTCAATGTTCTCGTTATAAGGAAACTATGTACACAGTCCAGAAGTAATGGAAAGTGTGTTACTTTTTATTTGTATTATTACGAGTAAATTAAATCATTTAATAAAGCTATAGTGAATCAGGCAAGGAGAGCATTATATTGTTTAATTGGTAAGGCAAGGAAATTGTGTTTGCCTTTGGATATTCAATGTGAGTTATTTGATCAGCTTGTAGTACCAATTTTATTATATGGTTGCGAGGTTTGGGGGTTTGAGGCACTTGATTGTGTTGAAATGTTCCATAAGAAATTTCTTAAAAGTTTGCTTAGAGTTAAGCGTGGTACTGCTAACTGTATGGTTTATGGAGAACTTGGTAGGTCTGATTTGAGAAGCACTGTAGAGTCGCGTATGGTTAGCTACTGGGATAGAATTGTTCAGGGGAAAAAGTCAAAGTTATCTTACATTATTTGTAAGTTGCTGCGTAAGTTGTATGAGAAGGGTGATTTTGAGTCGAGGTGGATTAAACATATAGAACATGTTTTGGATAGTTGTGGAATGTCAAATGTCTGGACTGCTGATGTTCCATTGAATGTTGATTGGTTGAAATTGTCTTTGAATTTGAGGTTAGCTGATATGTATAAGCAAAATTGGAATGATGAGGTTAATAGGAATCGTTTGTGTATAAATTATAGGATCTTTAAGAGTGTGGTTGGTTTTGAAAAATATTTAGTTCAGTTGGATGTTAAAGATAGGATAACTTTGTCTAGATTTCGGTGTGGAAACCATAAACTCCCAATAGCAAATGGTCGCTACTTGCCTGAGCAAGAGATGCAGATTTGCAGCTTGTGTTCATTACAAGATCAGGGGATGAATTTCACTATGTGTTAGTGTGCCCTGCATTTCAGAATGATCGGAAGCAGCTAGTTAAAAGTCATTATTTTAAGAGGCCAAATGTATATAAGATGTACCAGTTATTTAATGTCAGGAATATTAATCAGTTAAAGAATTTGTCAAGGTTTTGTAGAATTATTATGTCTAAGTTATCTTAGTGCCAAATAAGTCATTGTGTGTGCTAGTTAAAAGTTTTTTTTTTTTTTTTTTTTTTGAGAGGTGCTATTGTCGCCAAAGTGTTGCCAAAGATTTTGTTTGTTTTTTACCATGTTTATACTTAATGTAAATATTTAGTTTTTGTTATATTTGTGCATATTTACACTTGTTGTATCTTTGTATTTCTCCCATGCCCCCGTGAGGGGCCGTTATTAAGAAATAAAATTCATTGTCATTCATTGTCATTGTCATTGTCAGTACATGTACCTTCGAAGCTTTTTAGCAAGTTATTTGTATTGTTCATATCTTATTGATTAGACATGTTTCACGTGAGCGTGGTGACGAAATTTGTTAACAGTTAAAGAAACTAAAGAATATGACATACTTTGGCATTTATTCCATAGCTGATTACTTGTTAACTAGGTCTGCCGAAAAAAAGTCAATGCAAATAAACACAGTAGTAATTGTATGCTAATTTTCTGATGCCAGATCCCACATTTTAATAGCATCCAGTTTATTTAGGGTCCATAATAAGCAGCGTGATTGACATGTGATTAACAATTCATCGGCTTACGCCATTTGTACGGGCGAAATTCTTTAGATGATGTCACATTTTGGCGATTTAAAAGGGGCGTTCCCAGGACAAAAATATATTTACCAATTTTCCAAAAATGTATGGATTTCATGGGAAATGACTGCCAAATTATTTTTCTTGATGACAAATTATTTATAGAGAGCCTTACAGTGAAAATTAGGCCATCTAGACGACTTTGCTCCTTTAACGGCACCAAGCAACATTTACGTAGATTGCACATACATGTGCAAACAAGTTATCATTAAAATACCACGATCTCTTTTGTTTGAAAGTGTATGGTATTAAAAAACGCCAATTTAAAGGCATTCAAGGTGTACCATAATTATTGTAATTCATCATATTGATTGCTGAATATACAAAGAGTTCTCATATGCATATTGTGTAATGTATTAGCACTGGCGTTCATATGCGGATTAGTTATTGTTCAAGGTGGATAATTTAATAGACCATTTCCATGAGCAAAAGAAAAATTCGATCGTAGAATTGCGCCACTTTTTGTTTTGTAGGTTTACTCTTATTCCAGTATCATTAAGTTTTGCTATCCTATAGTGTGGTACATACATGCAGTTTTCAAAACATATCAATATTAACAAACTATTTATTAGGCAAGTATTATTAGGCATCATCATAGATATGAACTTTGTGTTCATATTGTTTTGTTTTGCTTGCTTTATCCCACACTATCTTTATTGCTAATCATAAACCAGTTATTATGGTAACCTATTTTTATTTTTGTTTCTAATTGGCTTATGTAAATTTGTTCTCTAACTTTGTAACGGTGAACCTACACTTTTATTAAGCTATAGTGAAAACTGAACGATGCTGGGAAAAAAGTAAACCAACAAGAAGGAAAAAAGGGGCACAATTCTAAGGTCGCATTTTCTTTTCTGTCGGATGGGCATATCTCAGCCAATACTTAACATAATTGATTTTAGGTATTTGAATATTATTTGTTATGCTCTTTCGGAAAATTAATTTAAAATATAAACATTCTAAAAATAGTGTGTTGATGACGTCACACTTTATCACTTTAAAGGGACTTAGTAACATTGTTCAAATCCTAAAAATAAAATTGTAATTCTAGCGGTTCCCTTATACCTTGTTGTATTCGTATTAACAATAACATCATGGGACAGGTTTCGGTTTTTCAAATTTCCCTTTCGTTACAAAGATATGTATGATTGAAGTATTCAGATAAGAAAAACTCCGGGCGAGTTTTTCTTCCGTGTACAAAGTGAGTGCAGTGAGTTACAGAATATCACTTTGCATTTTCGCTCATTACTTGGCCATACAATGTCCATTTGACTTGAAATTTTCACACAATACCCTGTGGACATATGGGATAACAACAATATACATTGCATCAACCATTCACCACTTTTTGCACATGTAAACAAAGTTACTAGATCCCTTTAATGAGCATGGTTGATTCTGTTTTGGGTATGTGTGTTTGCGTGGGTTAGTGCGTTATTTGTGTTATATATACTGTTCGCTTGTAGCTGAATGTATTTCATTTGTTACCCTTATTCGTGAGAATTATGTACCAACTTAAAGTATGCAATTGATTGCTATGTTATGTGTTACAGCAAAATGGATAAAGGCCTACTGTATATCATCTAAACCAAACTAGGCCCGCGTTTGACGGTTTATTTCTGAAAAATTAACAATATCACACATCAAGAAAAAACGATACCGTTTAAAACGGAACCGTTCAAAATAATAAACGATGTCTACATGTATAAGGTTACACTTTGTATGTAGCTTTATCTTGCAAGCTTCTGTTTCCTGTTCGTAGATGTACTTGGAGACATACGTACGTGTTTTCATAGCATACGTTTTACCGTTTTATGTATTTAAAAACCCTCACCAAACCATTACAGTAGTCGCCTACCACTTTGATTAATTAGCTTTCAGTATCAATTCAAGCTATCATAAATAAGTAATGCGTGATATATTTATTGATCATAATTATGTATTCATGTCATTATGAAAGCAACGACAATGCGCTTTGGAGTGCTTTAACCCTAATAAGGCCGGGGGGGGGGGGGGTGGGCCATAATGCCCCCCCCCCCTCCGATTTGTTTTCGATTGCTCCAAAACGCGTCAAGATGACGCACTGCTGATTGGTGACTTTTTTCTTTTCAGTCTTGCGCATATTTTAAAACAAACATTTTGAAAATCGGACCTACCCTTACGAAGTCACGTGAACTTTTGTCTATGCATGTCAGCCCGAAAATCGCTCAAATTCGTGATGTGTGTACAAAACATATGGGAATATCAGTTTTCGCAAAAAGCGGTATATAATTGGTTATTTGGTCTTGTTTACATTGTTTATATTTGTTTTGGGGTTCAAAATAGTTGAATTATAGTTAGAAATAAAATAAACAACAAAAACAATAAAATACATAAGTAAAAAAAAGAAATACATAAGAAATTATAAAAACAATAGAAAACATAAGGAAGAACCTGGCTCTTCCAAATTTTTTTGTCGTATTATCATTCCAAATGCTCTAAGGAATATATGTAGTGAAAACCAACGTTTAATTATGAAGAATATATGATTCATGGGTAAAAATATGAATTTCATGACCTTTTTTGCATAAAGTACCATAAATATGCAAATTAATGAATTTTTCAAAAACTCAAAATTACCATTGTATTCTATTCACTTCACTTATCATGTGTGCAAATTTTCACCGCGAACGGCCGCTTCGCGGCCGAGATCGTAAGGGAGGGGGGGGGGGAGGGGGGGGGGGGGGGGGGGGGGGTCCATAATACCCCCTGGCGGCCGTAGAAATAGCCCGGCCTTTTTAGGGTTAAAGGACACATGGTATACAGTATGGTGTATATTATGTGTTCTTTCTGAATGAAGACGTAATACATGCGCGTGTTATGGGAATTTTTCGATGGCATTACAATATGGCACTATCGCAAGTCACGCTGTCATATTCAACGACAAACAAATTACGTCATTATAGGCATTTTTCGCATGCGTAGGCCAAGTCTGAGCGCCCGTTCATCCCGGATAAGAGGTTCATCAGAAAACTCGTACGCCTTCACAATTACGTAATCAGAGCATTATCAACATGTACGTGTGTTGAATAATATACGTGTATGTCTGCGTGCGGGTTTGTATTTGTAAACGTGTGGTGTGTGTGTGCGTGTGTGTGTGTGTTTGTGCGCGTGCGTATGTGTATGTGTGTGTGTGGGTGTGTTTATGCGAGTGCGCATGTGTATGTACGTATATCTGGGTGAGTATGTGTTTTTCTCTATTGTCTGTATATTTGTGTGTGCGTGCGTACGTATGTGTGGTTATGTTTGTAAATAATTTGTGTATGTGCGCGTGTCGTGTTTGTATGTTTATGTTTGTGTATTTGTATCTGCGTGTATGTTTAAATATGTGTTTTTTATGTGTTTTTTGCGTGTGTGTGTGTATGTGTGTTTATGCGTGTGCGTTTGTGTATGGGTGCGCGTGTGTGCGCGCGTGTGTTTGTGTTTGTTTGTGTGTTTGTTTGTTTGTATGTGTGCTTGTGTTTGTGTCTTGTGTATTTGTACGTGCCGGCGTGCGTGTGTGTTGGTGAATGTATATGTATGGATATTTGTATTCATGACGTCATTGCAAACGCGCGTTGCAAACGTTGCAAAACGCGACTACAGCCAATTTTGCATTGTCATAAAGCGGGAACGGCGTAGTCGTCTTTGCGAAAATACCTTGTTTGAATATAATTTAGAACGCAAATGCGAAAAATTGATCATCAGAGCAAACAATTGCCTCCGGAAGTCCAATCAAATGGTTTTACTGGGCTAAGCAAACAAGGAAAAGCAAATAGAAATACACAAGAAAAAGGAAAAAGAAATATTATGGGGTGAGCATATCATCCAAAAAGGAGGCAAACATGTGCACGGATTTTGAACTGTTAAAATCAAACAAGAACCTTGTATTATGGAATGAAACGTTTACGTTATAATGTGCCATCGTACATAATAGTAAACATTGGTAGTCTTAATTTAGTGTGTCATAAAATGTTTGAATTAGGTAAATGTGATTTTTACCTCCATTATACAACATTCAAAAAGCATAAGTATCCTTACATAAAACAAACCACATGCATAACACATATGGGCAATTTTAAGGACGATAGTGATAATGCAAACTTAACTTTTCAATTTATATTAATACCTAACACTATATGGGTGTATCGTCTCAATTTAATAAAAAAAACAAAGCTTGCTGTAAAATTGTAATTTTAATACGTTTTCAAAAGATTTATTTTACATTCACTTGTTCTAAGAATTGTTTTTAGTTTTAATCTAGGTCAACAAAGTAGGTGCCGCGAGGCTTGAGAGGATATTGTTCCCTAGTAAGTAATGTTTAAATTGTACCGCGTAGAAGTATTGGAATATGCTATAGCTCTGATGCAAATATTAATGCTTTACTTCGCTCGTTATAACCAAGAGTGTCACTTTAAATAGCGGATCTCCCACTGCTCTGTTCAAAGCTCAGGATGTAAACAAACACATGTTCGTACAAATACAAATCACTGATAACAAAGGTCAGACCTCCCGTAAAGATCATTTCATAAAAGGCCGATTCCATGTTTTATTTTCCATTCAGTTATATCAGGAATCGACAATAGCTGTAGCTATGATATGCTGTAGCTATGATATGCTGTAGCTAAAGGTGCGGTGTTGCTAGCATTCGTCAGTTCTATATAATTTCAACGATAGAGTCTTTCATTGGCAAACGTAGTAGTCAACAGTTCTTATTTTGGGTAGAGCCATTGTTGGACGAATTCCGACAAAAATTAGCAACTACTCGCACGTGCAGAAAACACAGCCCTATTCAAGGTATTTACTAGATACCAACTTGTAAATAATTACCAGTGGCGTAGAAAACATTTTTGGATTTGGGGGATTTGGGGGCAAAGACCTAATGGGGCTAACAATCTGTTACGTGTATGGGTTAATATCCAACCACACTCACAGGGTTGCCAGCTTTGAGCCGGGTTAGAGTCAGACATTGCGAGGGAGAGAAGCGACTGAGCGGGGGAGGGGGGGAGGGGGGGGGGGGGGGGGTTGTCGATGTTCGGACTTGAAATTGTTCAATCTGGTGCATACCTAGATATGACCTAGATATATCTGGGAAAGCGTGTTATGATTTGATTGAACAGAAAAATGTAATTTATTATTCAGTAAGAAAACAAAACATTGACACACACAACACACACACACACACACACACACACACACACACACACACGCGCACACACACACACACACACACGCACTCACAAATAGTTGTTTTCCAACATGAACCATATACAACATTATGTACAGCACAGAATTAGTCCCGGGGAAGAGAAGCAACTGACAGCTTGGGCAGAGAGG